>PVJS01055551.1:0-12619 GCA_004027185.1 Glis glis
TTTTTTTTTTTTTTTTTGGTGGTGGTACTAGGGATTGAACCCAGGGACATTCTACCTCTGAACTACACCCCAAGTCCTTTATTTATTTATTTACTTACTTACTATTTTTTTTTTTTGCGGTACCGGGGATTGAACACAGGGGCATTCTACCTCCGCGCTACGCCCCCGGCCCTATTTTTTTATGCTTTATTTTTGAAACCGGGTCTCACGAAGTTGCAGAGGGCCTCACTAGGGAGAGAGAGAGAGAGGGACAGGGAGAGAGAGAGAGAGAGAGAGAGAGAGGGAGGGAGAGAGAGAGAGAGGAGAGAGGAGAGATAAATCACGCGCACCCGCGCATGCGCGATGAGGTTGGCCGCGAACTCGGATCCTCCGGTCTCTGCCTCCCAAAGTACTGGGATTACAAGCATGCGCCACCACGCCTGGCTACTTACTTACTATTTTTGAAATAGGGTCTTGCCAGATGGCTGAAAGTCTGGCTAAGTTGCTGAGGCTGTCCTCCAACCTGCAATCCTCCTGTCTCAGCCTCCCAAGAACTGGGATTACAGGCGTGCACCACCATGCCCAACTCAGACATAGCGTTTTATCACAGCACAAGGAAGTGGTTTTCTCTCTCCATTCCAGCTGTTTCTCCAATTCCAAATCAATAGCACCCTTTCTGCCACTGCCCTGGCATCATCCTCTATCTTCGTCTGGTTGGGATAAGGCTAGTGAGACTCCACCAGCTGCGAGCCCAAGAGACAGACGCCATTCCAGCTGGGGGAGAGTGTGGCACCAAGACCGATCTGAAATTCAACCCTAAATTGATCATTTTTGTCAAGAGCCGTATGTTTGGCCTCCCCTGTTTCATTCTATTCAATTACCCAGTAGAAAGACACATCCAATTTTTTTTTACTAAATAGGGTTGTAACTCTAGTTTGAAACCCATTATTTTTCTTAATTATTCCTCTTCCTTCTGGTTCCTTCCTCCAGCCTATATAGTCTAGGTTTTGCATTTGGAAGGAAAACAGCAAAACTCATTGAATTTCCCAACCCATTTTATCTTATACAAACATTATGTTAACTAAAATAAGTCAGGAACAGAAAGACAAATACCATATAGTCTCACATAGATGTGGAAGCTAAAGAAGTTGATCTCATAGAGAGTGTTGAACCAGACGTGGTGGCACATACCTATAATCCCAGTGCTTGGGAGGCTAAGACAGGAGGATCACAGGTTCAAGACCAGCCTCAGTAACTTAGACTCTCAGCAATCTAGCAAGATCCTGTTTCAAAACAAAAATTTTTAAAAAGGCTGGGGTGTAGCTTGTAGATAGAGTGCCTCTGACTTCAATCCCCAGTACCACAAAAAAAAAAAAAAAAAAGAAGAAGAAGAAAGGAAGGGAGGAGATGAGGAAATAGAGTGTAAAATAGTGGTTTCCAGAGACTGGGGAGAGGGAAGGGGGATGGAGAGAGTCTGGTTAACAGGAATAAGGTTGCAGTTGGATTCAAGGAATATCTTCTAATGTTTTATAGCATGATAGAGTAACTACAGTTGGCAACAATTAATTGTAGTGTGTGTGTGTGTGTGTGTGTGTGTGTGTGTGTGTGTGTGTGTTACTGGGAATGGAACCCAGGGGCATTCTACCTCCAAGCTACACCCCCAGCCCTATTCAACTTTTTGTTTTTGAAACAAGGTCTCTCTAGGTTCCTGAGAGTCTCACTAAGTTGCTGAGGCTGACCTCGATCCTGTGATCCTCCCAAGAACTGGGATCACAGGCATGCACCACCATGCCTGGCACTTGCATATTTTTAAATAGCTAGTAGAGAAGATTTTGAATATTCCCAACATAAAGATAGGGCAGATTTTGAGGTGATGGACATACCACCAACAATTATCCTGGTCTAATTGTTGTGTATTGTCTACATGAATCGAAGTATCACAGTGTTCCCCACAAATATGTACAATTATGTGTCAATTAAAATTTTTTAAAGTAAGCAAAACCACTACCACATGAAAGTGTTATGTGCCAGGAGACTTGACCTGCGGTGCCCTGCACTCATTTGTAGTCTGCTTTTCAAGTAAAGAAAGACACCTAGTGTAATAGCTAAGAGCCTTTGAAACTTATTAAGTAAGGATTGCTCAGCCCCCATGCTGACGTTTCTGGGAGCCTGGCTCGAGCTTCCCTCTCGAACCCAAAGAGCATTTCCATTAACCCTTCTGTAGTCTCAACTGAGAATTTCCCAAATATAAAAGACATCATTCGCTACAATTTCTTCCTGCTAAATTAAGCTCAGGCATCCTTCACCAAACACATGTTGTGTGTTGAATACTATTGAGGGTCACAAAATTGAGGAAATCTTAGTTTCTGCCCTCTGGGGACCAATAAATTGAGAGGGCGAGATGGACATCCACAAATAAGTAATGTAAGGCAGATTTTGCTAAATGTTGTACACGGGGTTGTAATGGGTCTGCTATGAGCTGCTGAGACCTCGCCTTGGTGCCCTCTCATTCCCCCTGCTGCCAGGAGTGTCAGCTGCTGTCTGCCTTCAGCAGGGACATCTGCTTTGCCTGAGCTTATGTCCTTCCATTGGGGCAGCCACATCTGATGACGGGTGGACAAGGGCTTAGCAGAGCCCGCCTCGATTAAAGACGGCTGTGATTGGGCATCTCAATTACAGAGTCCTTCCTGGATCAGCTGCAGACTCTCTTGCTTCCCGGTTCTTCTTCCCGGTTCGATGTCTGTCTCTCCCGTTCTTGCATCTCCAGCTTCCTCAGAGGTATTGTGCCTAAGAGTGGCCCCAGCGTATCCCCACATGAACATCTAAGGTATCGTGCCCCAGAACGTCCCTACATGCATATCTCTATATGAGTCTGTTTCTCCAAAACCTAGCCTGTCAGGGTCCAAAGGGCAAGGAAATATTTAAACTAGAAGATTTGGGAAAACTTTTACATAGTCATTCAACTTGCATTTATTCAACTTGCCTGTTCTGATTTGGTACTTTCTAGGCACTGGGGGCTCAGGAGCTAATGGGACCAGACTGGCCACCACTCTCAGAGCAAGTAAATAAATAAGGTATTTTGGGCCAATGGTAAGCGCTAAGAAGAAAAATAAATGGTGTTAGGGCAGCAGCTCTCACACTTTACATGCCTATAAGTCACTAAACTGCACCCCAACCCCAGAGATTCTAATTCAGGAAGCAGAGCCCGGGAGCATGCATTTCTAACAAGATTCCAGCTAATGCTGAGGCTGCAGGATCCTCAGCCCAAGCTAACTACCACTTGGAGTTGCACTGTCTTACCTCATCCTGGGTTGAAAAGCCGGCTTCTTGCAGGCAGGGTTCTGGAGTTTTCCTGAGAAAATGAAAATAAGTGTGAATGTGCATTGAGCTCTGTGTGGTAGCCACCCTGAGTGCTGACTGTGTGGTACCCACCCTGAGCTCCGACTGTGTGGTACCCACACTGAGGGCTTCCTAGGCATTATCTTATTTAACCCTAAAACAATGCAAGAGCGAGGCACAATTATTTGTCTCATTTATTCTCAGAGAGATGAAGTAATTTGACAAGGATCACACAGTTTGGGCAGCCCTGAGGTTTCAACACAGGCTGTCCTCCTTCAGAGCCCAGGATCTTAGCCAGTGTTCATATCAGACGCCCAGGTGGGTGGGACTCACCAAGAACCCTGCATCCTGAGAGCTTTGCAGCCCTGCTCAGTGGCCCTGAGGCTTTAAAAAAAAATTTTTTTTTTGGTACTGAGGATTGAACCCAGGGACATTCTACCTCTAAGCTACACTCTCATCCCCCCACCCCTTTTCTTTTATTTTGAAACAGGGTCTTACTGAGTTGCTAAGGCTGGCCTCAAACCTGCACTCCTCCTGTCTCAACCTCCCAAGTTCTGAGTTACAGGCGTGGGCCACCGTGCCCAGTGTCCTGAGGCTTCTTGTTACAGGGAATAGTCATCTTTCCACTGCGATAATAGTTCTCAGCCATTTCTGACTATGGATACTACCAGATGGAACGCACAGTGTATCTCCATCGACCCGCCCAGATTTCTAGAACTTGAAATTTGTTATTTAGTAATAGCTTAATATTATTCAGCCTTTAAAAGGAAGGAAATTCTGACACGTGCTACAACAGGGATAAACCTTGAGGACATTGTGCTAAGGTGGGGGGGGGAGGACAATCATTCCCAACTATCATGGTTAAGAAAACAATGTAACAGTAACACTTGAGCACTGTGAACTATCACCCAGACCAGTCTCGGTAGATACATGTGGTTCTTTACACACTAGCTGGGATGCAAAGGACCGAGCTCAATGCATCATGAGCACAACCTTCCAGCTTGGGGATTTGGAAAGTAAATCGCCTGAAGACCTCATCTCTCCCCATCTGGCTGATACCTGTGTTGTTGCCTACCTGGTGTCCGTCCCACCTCCAGGTTCCCCTCTTTTTAACATGGTTCCGGCAGAGCTGACACCAGTCCTGGGCTACAGATGGCAAGAGGCTCACACTCCGCTCATGAATGTATGACACATCCTCCCCAGGATACTGCTTCGAGATCAGCCACCTACCTCAGTCAGAGCCCGTCAGAGCCCATGCCGGGTCCTTTTGTCACAAGTGCTGAGAAATGACAACTTCTCCTGTCTCTTGGTCTTCTAGCTGGGAGGATGTAAGCCTGGAGCTTCGGTGGCCACGTAATTTATTTATTTTTTTTTTGTGGTACTGGGAATTGAACCCAGGGGCATTCTACCTCCGAGCTACACCCCCAGCCCTATTTTTTATTCTTTATTTTGAAACAGGGTCTCCCTAAGTTGCACAGGGCCTCACTAAGTAGCTGAGGCTGGCCGCGAACCTGGATCCTCCAGTCTCAGCGTCCCAAGTACTGGGATTACAAGCGTGCACCACCATGCCCGGCTATGGCCACGTAATTTAGCATCCTAATGGGAACATTTTTGAGAGTAAAGGGGGATGCTGTTAATAATTATGTTGAACAATAGACCAAAATTGGGACTCAGGAAAACTGGAGTGATTGGTCCTTCTACCCCTGAGAAGAGCTAATAGCAAGGAAAGCCGAGCTGAGAGGTCGCAGGTGGGTGAGCCACGGCCCCGCCCTGGAGCACCCCCAGTGCTGAGGTCAGGGGCACGTGAGCCACGACCCCCCTGGAGGACACAGGCGGGTGATGGAGAAAACCTCAGATGAGTAAAGAAGGTGACATAACTGAGGAAGAGGGGAGGGGAGAAGAGGGAAGCGCCCTAATGCACAGGACATACATACACAAATATATCAAAGTCAACTACTATGCTGAGCACGAGAAGGAGGGAGGGGGAGGGAATAAGGGTGGGAATTGGGGGAGGGCTAAATGACCGATGAGTGCATGTATACTTCTACCATCCTGAAACCCCTCAAGATGTATGATTACAATGCACCAATATAAAAAAAAGATAAAAAAAAAAAGAAATAGAAGGAAACTTTGTTTTCCATAGCCGGAGGAGGAAACAACCCAAATGTCCTTTGATAGATGAATGAATAAACAACATGTGGTATAATACATATGATGAATTCAGTCTTTAAAAGGAAGGTAATTCTGACACATGCTACAACATGGATAGACCTTGAGGACATCGTGCTAAGTGAAAAAAGCCAGGGATGAAAAGACAATACTGGACGATCACACTTATATTTACAATAATCAAACTCATGGAGATAGAAAGTAGAATAGTAGTCACCAGGTTTGGGTGTAGGGGGGAACAGAGAATCAACAGCTACAGAATTTTCGTTTGGGAAGATTAAAAGAATTCTCTGTGTGGCGATGGTTGCACAACAATGTGAATGCCCTTAATGCCACTGAACTATATACCTAAAATGGTTAAAACGATAAATTTTGTTCTGTGTATTTTACCACAATTAAAATTTTTGAAAAGGTAACAGATATTTTGCTATTAAATATATAATTTTTAAAAGAAACAGAAACTGGAGCCTGTGGATAGATTTTTAAGTAACCTGTTAATTTTGCAATAATTTTTTGGGGGGGATTACAGGGGATTGAACCCAGGGACATTCTACCTCCAAGCTAAAGTTGCCGAGGCTGGCCTCAGCCTTCCAAGTCCTGGAATTATAGGTGTGCATCACCATGCCTGGATATTTTGCAGTAATTTTAGAGTTATAAAAAATAGTACAGAAATAAAGGATTCTATACCATCACCCAGTTTCCTTTACAGTTAACGTCTTACATCACCATGATATGTTTGTTACAACTAAGATGCCAACAATGGAGCATTACTATCAACTGAACTCCAGATTTCACCAGTTGATGGTGTTCTCAGTCCCAGGGTCCGATCCAGGAGGCCACAGTGCATTTAGTTGTCACATCCCCTCGGGCTCCTCTAGCCTGTGACAGTGTCTCAGATTTAGGTTGATTTTCAAGACACTGAGGATTTTACAGAGTACTGGTCAGGAGGGAAGTAGAATCTCCCTCTCTTTGGGTTCGTCTTATTTCTTTTTCACAATTAGATTGGAGTTTGGGGCTTGGAGGACAACTCTGTAGAAGTGAAATGCCCTCCTCATCACCTTATGACAGGGGATGTATTTATCAAAATGATCCATCACTGGCAATGTCAATTTTCATTATCTGGCCAACACAGTGTTGGCCGGATCTCTCAACTCTAAACTTACTTTGTTTATTTGGGTCCCCCCCTTTCCATACTCCATTCTTGGAAAGCAAGCTCCTACACCAAGCCCACCCTCGAGGGAGAGGGGGTAATTAGGCTCCACATCCTGGCTAATGATAGTTTTGAGCCCCTGGATCCACCTCAACCTGAAGCTAAATACTTTTAGCCTCCTCAGTTACATGAGTCAATACATTCTTTTTATTGCTGGGACCAATTTGAGTTTCTGTCACTTATAAACGAAAGACCCCTAACTCTTGTCTCCTTCCCATCCACCTTCCATGCAGAAGCCAGCATGATTTTTAAGTGATTATATAAGTTCCCAGAACTACCACTAGGTCATAGCCTATTTGTACAGCCTGCCTGATGAACATCCCCCGAGCTCTCAAACTGATGTAGCCCTCAGGCTTCCACCCATCTGCCTCCCTGGAATAATAGATATTCTGTTGACCCAACCTGCCAGAACAGCAGTCTATTTAGACTTGCTGTTTTACTACCATTTAGAGAGCTTAAACACCCGGAAGTATTTATAGACACGATCTCTATCACGGGGGAAATGGGGCCAGCACTTCGTCAACCTCAGTGACCCAAATCTAAGGTTAAAGAACTTGCTGGGGCTGCTACGTTTGATCTTGTGAGTTTACGCATTTCACAGTAATGACAGGCGTCCTGAAATACCAGAATGTCCAGCTCCTTGGTACATCCATCCATTCGTCCGTCCGGCGAGTATTCATTGAGTTTCTGTTATGTTCCAGGTACCATGACAGATTCCCGGGATGTAGTGGGGACTGAGACAAAGTGACTGCCCTCGTGGAGCCTATTTCTAGTGGATAAACAGGCAATAAAGAAGTAAATGAGAGCCGGGCGTGGTGGCGCACGCTTGTAATCCCAAGCGTGGGAGGCGGAGACCGGAGGATCCGGGTTCGCGGCCAGCCTCAGCTCTCTCTCTCTCTCTTTCTCTCCCTGTCTCTCTCTCTCTCTCTACTTAGTGAGGCCCTCCGCAACTTCGTGAGACCCAGTTTCAAAATAAAGGATAAAAAAATAGGGCTGGGGGTGTAGCGCGGAGGTAGAATGCCCCTGGGTTCAATCCCTGGTACCGCAAAAAAAAAAAAAAAGAAGTAAATGAGGAAGTAAACCAGGTAGTTTCAGATAATAAATGTCATAAGGAAAATAATAGAATGGATAACAGAGTAACTGAAGAGGGAGACAGAAGGGGTCTTTGCATGGGATCTGTGTGTGTGTACTTGTACGTGTGTGTGTGTGTGTGTGTGTGTTTTACTGGGGATTGAACCCAGGGGAGTTCTACCTCCAAGCTGCTACACCCCAGCCCTTTTCATTTTTTAAATTTTGAAACAGCGTCCCACTATGTTGCTGAAAGGCTCACTACATTGCTGAGGTTGGCCTTGAACCTGCAACCCTCCCGTCTCAGCCTCCCAAGTAGTGCGATTCCAGGCATATGCCACTACAACCGACTTGTGTAGGATTCTAAAGGGAAGATACCTCTGAAATCCAAAAGAAAGGAATCAATCATGAAGAACACCCGGGGAAGATCTTTCCAGGCAGAAGAACAACTATGCAAAAGCCAGAGGGCAAGAAAGAGCGTGGTGTGCTCAAGACGCAAGAAGGGGCCAGCGTGCCTAGAGTCTAGCGAGCAGGGAGAAGAACAATGTAAGCCCACACTGAAGAAGTACGCAAGGGTCAGATCACGCAGGACCTTTGTAGCCATGGAAACGAGTAGTCTTAAGAAAGGGAATGACATGATCCGGTTTATGTTTTCTAAAGACCTCTCTGGCTGCTCAGTAGAGAAGGGGTTTCAAGGTGTCAGCATGAACACACAGAAGACCAGCCAGCTGTCGCTGCAGTCCAGGAAAGCCGTGATGGGGACTGGATCCAAGGCAGTGGCTATGGGCACGAGGAGGAGAGTGCAGATTTTAGATTTGCTTTGGATGATGGACCTTGATGGTGAATTACAAGAATTAAAAAGGACTCAGGTTTCGACCTTAAGGATAGCACCATTACCTGAATCGAACAGGCAGGGAAATGTAGGGCTTCATTTTGGACACGCTGTATTTGTGATGTGTGTTAATGAATAATGAAGCAAGGGCATGTGCTAAGAGGCAGAGGTCAGAGCAGGAGGAGGCTAAGGAGGTTTGAGAAAAGATGAGAACATATGAAATAGTAGTCTCAAAGAAAGCGAGCAAATTCAACCCAGAAAATGTAATCAGCGTCTGAGACGCATTACGTGTCCAATGGGAATGTGTGGCCATGACACTAACGTGAAGCAAAACAGCCCAGGTGTGCAACCTTCTCCCACAATACTCAGCGGCATGGGCACAGATGGATGGTCTGGCCCAACCAGGAATCCATTTTTTCCTCAGTGAAGAAATAAAGAGAGAGTAGAGGAACATTTGGAATCATGTGATCATAGTAATAGGACATGGAATCTACACTGGGTAAGAAAGAATGGGAGAACGTTGAAGTGGCTGATGAAAAATTAAGTCAGAGAACTAGAGCACCTCTATCCAATACGGCAGCCACTAGCTACATGGGGCTGTGGAGCGCGCGACAGGTGGTGGGTCTGAATTGAGATGCACTGAATTTAAAGTACACACAGATTTCAAAGACTTAGTATGAAACAGGATATAAAATATCTCATTAATAATTTTGTACTGATTACATCTTGACATGATTTTGGATCCACTGGGTTAAATAAAATGTTATTACTAAAATTAATTTTAAGATTTTTTTTGGTACCGGGGATTAAACCCAGGGGCATTCTACCTCCGGGCTATACCCCCAGCCCTATTTTTTGTTCTTTATTTTTGAAACAGGATCTCACTAAGTTGCAGAGGGCTAAAATTAATTTTAACTGTTAATTTTACACTTCTCTTTTTTTTTGGCAGTACCAAGGATTGAACCCAGGGGCATTCTACCTCTGGGCTACACCCCCAGCCCTATTTTTTATTCTTTATTTTGAAACAGGGTCTCACTAAGTTGCAGAGGGCCTCACTAAGTAGCTGAGGCTGGTCACGAACCTGGATCCTCTGGTCTCAGCCTCCCAAGTACTGGGATTACAAGCGTGCACCACCACGCCTGGCTCAATTTTACACTTCTTAATGTGGCTACTAGACACATATATGGCTTGCCTTATATTTCTATTGGATAAGGCTGAACTAAAAGTCTCACGAGTTGAGAAAGTGTTTGGAGTAGAGGTATCCAGCCAGAGAGTGGGATACTTGAAGCCCAAAGGTTGTATCGTCACCCCCAATGGAGAGGCCCAGGGTGTGGCTGTGGGAAAGGGTGGTGGAGTGGAGGAAAAGATCATGGGGGGATGGGAAGGTCAAAAGGTTGGATGAGTTGTCTATGTGAATATTGAATCCACCAAGGATGACGAGAAGAGACGAGCGGAAAGCACCTGACAGTTTGATGGAGAGATAGACTGTCACTTGGAGGAGGCTCAGCAGATGCTGTAGCTGTTCCATCCAATATGGTAGCCACTGACCACACAGGACTATTTGTGTGTGGGGGGGGGGGTACTGGAGATTGAGTCCAGAGGCATTCTACCTCCGATCCACACCCTCAACCCTATTTCTTTTATTTATTTATTTATTTATTTATTTATTTATTTATTTATTTTGCGGTACCGGGGATTGAACCCAGGGGCGTTCTACCTCTGAACTACACCCCCGGCCCTATTTTTTATACTTTATTTTGAAACCGGGTCTCATGAAGTTGCAGAGGGCCTCACTAAGTAGCTGAGGCTGGCTGCGAGCCCAGATCCTCTGGTCTCCACCCCCCAAGTACTAGGATTACAAGCGTGGGCCTCCACGCCCGGCTTTTTTTTTTTTTTTAAACAGGATCTCACTAAGTAGCTGAGGGTCACACTAAGTTACCGAGGCTGCCCTCGAGCCTGAGATCCTCCTGTCTCAGCTCCCCAAGTACTGGGATTACAGGTGCACACCACCACACCCAGCCACAATGACAACTGAGCTCTTGCAGCTGGTCTGAATTGGGAAGAATCTGAGGATTTCCACCTGGAAGGTTTCCGGAATGTTTTTCAATCAAAGGAGGGAAACATTTCAAAAGTGACAAAGAAAAGCCCTGGAATTTGAGGTGAGAGAAAATCACCCTGTGTTTGGACAGGCTGACCAAGAGGCAAGGCGACCCCTGGAGTGAAGCTTAGGCAAGAGAATGGAAGACGTTGAGGGTTTCTGGGTGTTTACTGGCTACAGACTGGGATCGCCAGAGGACACCGAGGTAATGTTCAGGAGGGAAGTGGGGGAGACCAAGGGAGCGGGGCAATAAGGTTGCAGAGAGCTCCATGGATCTGAGACACTGGGTGTAACAGATGCCCTAGAAGGACTGGACTTCCGGATGCGCATTCAGCTATGTGCGGCATGAGGACGTAGGTCCTGCTGTCTTCTAGAGGCAGGTGGGTAATCAGCAGAAGCCACAGTCCTGAGCTCTTAGTGTGATGGTTTGCAAGCAAAGTGACAGCTTCCAGGCGCCCGCCATCCTCATCGATTTTGAGAGATATTTTAAAGTTGCGGTAACTAGTACTGATTTTTTTTAAGAGTAACTATTGTAATGAGAGGTACCAGATATAATGAGAGTTCGCCGTGGTGTTGCTATTGTGAAGACGATAGAGAAAAGGCTTTTCATTAAACGAGATCAGTGAGGACGGATATTGGAAACAATGAGTGGGGATGTCTGTGGAGATGTCAGAAAATGTTGCTGACAGAGAATTTAAGAATGCTTACCTGGGAAAACTGGCTCACACGGAGATTTTGTTTTTTTTGAGGCATTATTTTAATGATCTATGTAGATTAGTTGATGCCCTGAAAGGAATTTGGAGGAATCGACACTAGTTAACTAGTTCACTGAGACCACCAATAGGAATTAAATTAAAAGGGGATACACACTATTGGCATTATAGACTTCTGTGATGTTATCCTGTCTATAACATGAACATATTACTTTTTTTTTGAGACAGGGTGTTGCTAGGTTGCTGAGGCTGGTCTTGTACCTGTGATCCTCCTGTCTCAGCCTCCCAAGTACTGCAATTACAGATATGTGCCCCCACGCCTGGCCACATAATACTTTTGCGAACCGAAACTACATATATAAATTTCGAAGCTATGCATTTCTGAAACAGGAAATATACAAATACAGGTAAAATTTGAAACCACATATAAATCCTTTAAAAGGGGCCAGGCATGGTGGCACATGCTTGTAATCCCAGTACTTGGGAGGCGGAGACAGGAGGATCCAGGTTCATGGCCAGCCTCAGCTACTTAGTGAGGCCTCCGCAACTTAGACCCTGTTTCAAAATAAAGAATAAAAACTAGGGCGGGGGGTGGAGCTTGGAGGTAGAATGCCCCTGGGTTCAATCCCCAGTACCACAAAAAAAAAATCCTTTAAAAGGGTTAGAGGTTTCAGATCTAATACAGGAGTCGGCAAACATTCTAGGTAAAGGCCCTATGTATTAATTCTCAGGAAGAAAAGAACCAACAGAATGTATATATAATTATAAAAAGGGATTTATTAGAGTGGTGTAGACAGTCAGAGGCTGGACAATCCCAGAGTGGCAGTCTGCAGGCTGGAGAGCTGGGGAAACCAGTAGCTGCTCAGTGCAGGAAGCTGAGGTCTCAGAACAAGAGGGACCGATGACGCAGCCCCAGTCGGAGGCTGGAGGCCTGAGCTCCCTGGAGAGTCACGGGTGAGAGTCCACGCTGAAAAGCTGAAGAAGCTGGGGTCCAGTGTCCATGGCCAGCAGCAACAGCAAAAAATGCACATACTCGAGAAGAATCAAGCCGGGCGTGGTGGCGCAGGCTTGTAATCCCAGTACTTTGGGAGGCGGAGACCGGAGGATCTGGGTTCGAGGCCAGCCTCAGCTCTCTCTCTCTCTCTCTCCCTGTCTCTCTCTCTCTACTTAGGCCCTCCACAACTTCGTGAGACCCGGTTTCAAAATAAAGT
>PVJS01055552.1:0-12617 GCA_004027185.1 Glis glis
TCTCTCTCTCTCTCTGCTTTCTAGATCTCTCTCTCCTCTCTCTGCTTTCTAGATCTCTCTCTGCTTTCTAGATCTCTCTATCTCTCTCTCCTTTCTTTGCTTTCTAGATCTCTCTCTCATCTCTCTCTGCTTTCTAGATCTCTCTCTCCTCTCTTTGCTTTCTAGATCTCTCTCTTTCTCTCTCTCTCTGCTTTCTAGATCCCCCTCTCTCCTCTCTTTGCTTTCTAGATCTCTCTCTCCTCTCTCTCTGCTTTCTAGATCTCTCTCTCCTCTCTTTGCTTTCTCTCTCTCTCTTTCTCTCTCTCTATCCTCTCTCTGCTTTCTAGATTCCCTCTCTCCTCTCTTTGCTTTCTAGATCTCTCTCTCTTTCTCTCTCTCTCCTCTCTCTGCTTTCTAGATCTCTCTCTCTCTCTCCTCTCTCTGCTTTCTAGATCTCTCTCTCTCTCTCTCTCTCTCTCTCTCTCTCTCTCTTTCTCTCTCTCCTCTCTTTGCTTTCTAGCTGTCATAAGTTCTGCTGCTTGTTTCCACCTTGCCCTTCCACCACCATGTTTCTGACTTGGAGCTAGTGGACTTTGGACTGAACCTCTGAAATCATGAGCCAAATAAACTTTCCCTCCTCCAAGTTGTTCTTGCCAGGTATTTTGATCAGAGTGATACAAAGCTAACTAACATCGTTCCTACCTCATCCCAGCCACTAACATGCCAAAGGATATCAGTCAGTCCATTTCCTTCTCCTGATTACCTTTGTAAAGTAAGAGGTTTTAGTTGAGATGAAGTCTGAGGGCTTTTAAGGAGCAACAAGTGACAATGTCATCTTAGAAAAGCAAAGGCTAGAGTCCCTTTTGTATCCGTTTCTCCTAGCTTCCACATACGAGGGAAAACATATGACCCTTCATTTTTGTGTGTGTGTGTGATTGGATGATCTCACTTGGCTAATATTCTTTAGTTCCAATCCATTTTCCTGAAAAAGACATAATTTTATTATTCTTTATTGATGAGAATTCTATTGTGTGTATGTTTCATAATTTTGTAATCCATTCACTTGTTGATAGACACCTAGACTGGTTCCAAAGCCCAGTGTAATGATGAAGGGGGTCTAGTAGAGGAAGGGAGATAGGGGCAGGGAGACTTGATGAAGGAAACACTTCAATTGACGCTATGTACATATACAAAATTATCAATGCCAATCTCAATATCCTGTACCGGGAAGGAGAGGGAGTAGGACGAAGCTTGCCAAATGCTGTGTGCATGTATGTCTCTATCGCTGTGAACTTCATTATGATGTCTGATTGAAATGCACCAATAAAAAAGAAAAGAAAAGGCTAGAAAGTAAAATTTAGTCAAGCCCTCATCTGGCATATGAATTATTCTCCTATGCAACAAGGTGGAACAGACTGTTCCTCCTGTTCTCGGATATTGTTCTGAAAGTTACAATTCCCTCCTTTCCCCCCTTTATTTGTAGTACTGGGGGTCCCATCCAGAGCCTCTTGCATGCTAGGCAAACACCCTACCACTGAGCTATATTCACAGCTTCTACAATTCCATCTTACAACCATGAACACATTGCTAGAGATATGGTAGAAATTCAATCCCCAGTCCTTCGTCAAAGAAAGTGCAACCTTAGGAGGCATTTTAAAACAAAAGATAACAGAAAAAGTTTGTGTATGATTGAGTGTGCAAATGTGTCAACCACAGTGTGCTTTTCCTTTCAAAGTAGGATCTATATTTGGTCATATAATTGAATTTAGAGGATCAGAGATTCAAGGTCAAATCCTGATTCTGTCATCTACCATTTGTATGATCTTAGGATTCTGACTTCTTCTTTCATCATCCCATCCCTGTGAGAGTAATTATGCTGCAGAGATTACAGTGATGATGGGGATGATGATGATGATAATGATGATGAACTGTGATTGTCAACACTTGTAAATAGAGGAGATAACAAAGAAGCAGTTTCAGCCTCTTCTGCTAGCTGCTTTTCCACCCTATTTATTAAAAAAAAAAAGCCCATGTCTTTCTATCTGACAATTTAAAATTCACAGCATGGACATATTTTATTTAAATTGCTTCATGACTTAAAATATATCCTTGTAATAGTCAACAAGCCTCAGGTGGAGGAAAGTTTTGATTTATTAAATTTGTCGCTCTAGGCAGCATAAAGTATTAATTGCAAAGGCAAAATAAATTATGTCCCATTTCTTCCATGTGACTTAATGAGAAAATAAGTCCATGAAAATTAAATATCACCCTCCCATTTCCCGATGTAACCAACATAAGGAAGACCAAGGAGAAGCAGAACATACAGGGTTTGCTCTGATGGAAAGGCTTGCCAGTGGAAATAACGAAGAGCTGGTCCCTGATCACAGAGCAGGTGCATTCTTGAGACCTAGCACTCCTCCTCCGGGATAGTACCAAGTTCCTAAACTGAGGTGTGGTTGTCCAAGAGGAACCCAGGTGTGCAGTGGGTCAAACCCATCCCGGGTAGCTGCACAGACATCCCAACACCTCTGGAATGGTCTGCCAGGGATATAACAAAATGCTACAGACTGGGCGGCTTGTACAATTGAAATTGATTTTATCTCAGTTGTAGAGGCTGAAAGCCCAAGACCAGTGTCATCAGAATTGACTCCTTCCTAGTTCTCTTTCCATATCATAAATGGCCATCTTCCTCCTGTCTATATATGATCATCCCTCTATATATCCACCTTCCTCTTCTTAGGGTGTCAGTCATATTGGGTTAATGATATTGTTTTAATTAAATTATCTCTTTAAAGACCTATCACCAAATATATTTTGAGATACATTGAGTTTTCAGGAGGCCACAGTTCAGCCCATAATAACCATCTCCCTTCAGGCAGTCACGAGAATGGGCTGTGTGATAGATGCCACTTCTTTATTTTACTTTTGATGCACAGACACAATCATTGGACTTTTCTAAGTGTGTTGAAAAATATTTGATACAATCAAATAAAGTAGACACGTTTGAAAAATATTGAATAGGTTATACATTATGAGTGTTAGCTCCTGAAAATACAAATAATAGTTTATTTTATTAAATGCTGCCTAGGTTTCAGGCATCCTTTTCTTACTGGGTTCAACGAGTTAAAAGGAAAGGAGAGATCACCCTTGTGTACCTAGAGTCTAAAGCAGAAAAGGGCCACTGAAAAGTGAACCCCTATAACTGAGCTTGGTGCTACAAAGGGGTAATAATGGGAGTATTATTATTCAGAATTATTATTCTGAACAGGGAGCTTGTATTACTCAGATGCTAGTGACAGGCAGAGATGGAAGGTGCTATTTTAGAAAGAAAAAAGTCTTTGAGGAATCACTAGCCTGGTTCCTTTGGAGAACTTAATTATACTAGTGTGGTAGAAACTTAAAGTGTCAGGGGGCTAGGGTGAAAGATAAGCCAGAAGCCCCACATGGAGGACCTCAGCTGGCTGCCAAGGAGTTCAGACTTCAGCCTTGAAGGACTATGGAGCCTTTGAGGGGTCTAAGCTGTAGAGTTGCCCATGAAAAAGCTGGGCCCTGGGTGGGAGGATACCTGGGGCAGGGACTCCAGGTGACTCAATCCTGAGCAATGATGCTTGAGCGTCCAGGTTTCAAACTGGCAAGAAAGTGTCCCAGAGAGATTTGCAGAACTCAAACTCAGCCCAGCATGACTACCAGCTTTACCATCTCTGTTATTTTATACAGGTGCTATTTTTATTCATAGCTGTTCTTTTTTTTTCCCACTAAAGATGGAATTCAGTCCAGGATTTCTCTCTGAGCACTCTTTTGAGTGTTCTATTTTTATGTTTCTTTCCCTGAGAAGAACCAGAGGATGCATCTGACCCCTTTCAAAACTTCATAGTGGTCTTCGTATCCCTGCACTCCTTCTGTGGCTCCATAAGAACCACAAGTAACACCTTGAAAAAAAATGTCTTTTTTCCTCCTTTCCCTAATTAATTTATGACCAACTCTTACCAATTATGCCTTATCCTTTTCTATATTAATAATGTCCTCTCTATTTCCCCTGCTACCATCTTGGATCACACCCATAATATTATCTTTTGTCAAGATTATTGTATTAATTTCCTACCTGTCATATCTCTTTCCAACATTCATGACTCAATGCCCTCCAAAGCTGCCTAGTTGATCACTCTGAGATGGCACTCCAATGAGCACCATTCTTACTTAAAACTCTTTAGTGACACCCTATTGCAGCAATGTATATTTTAAAATTGCCTGCAACATCCTTCATGATTTGGCCTCTGCCTTCCTGTCCAGTCTCATCACTAGGCATATGGAACAAACTGTGATTTCATCAGTCCTCTAGAATTTAGCCTCTTCTTCCTTCCAAGCTGGCAAAATCATACTCACTCTTCAAGATTCAGTCTAGTTGTTAGTTTCTCAGAGTTGCCTTCTCTCACTACCCTCTACCCAAACATATGGCCCAGCCCAGCTTTGTACCCCTCCCTCCACTCAGTGCTCACTTCCCCAGGATTGCTTTTTAGTGTGCCTTTTCCTGACATATTTGCTCTGTGCTTCCACAAATGTTTGGTCATGTCCAGTCTTATCTTCTCCTTGTCCCTCAACCATAATCAGTGCCTCCTGCCTGGTATTTGTCTGATGCATTTATGGCAATGAATGAAAAAATATGATTAATATGTGAATAATGAATGAATGCTCAGTTTTTTTCAGTCCGATGAGATTGGGAAATGAGTATTGATCTAGAAGGGTTTCTTTTACAAATTGTTACAGTGCCTTTAAATTTTTTCAATGTTTTAGCAGAGTTGTCAATATTCAGGTGGATTCACTAATTCAGAAATTAGAGCTGTTGGGATTCTGTATTAGTGTAGGTTGTTTAAATGTCTACTTCTCCAGATGGACAGATGATAGTCTTCTTGAAATAACCAGCCATATATTCTATCATTATATCCCTCACCAACAATAAAAATAAATATGCTTTAAAAATATCATTTTTTAAAATTTTGCTGTTTTAAAAATCATGATTCTCATTGTTGTGCAACCATCACCATTGCTATCTGGAGAACTGGTTTGTTGTCCAAAACTGAAATTCTGAAACTATTAAACACTAACTCCACATTACCTCCTACCTCCCATTCCTAGTGATGTACCTTGTGTTTTTATTTGTTTGACTATTCTAAGTAAGTCATGTAATTTGAAACACAATATTTGTTCTTTTGTGATTGGCTTAATTCACTTAACATAATATCTTCAGATGCAGCCAGGATACAGCATGTTCCAGAATTCCATTCCTTTTTAAGGTTTAGTAATATTTCACTGTCTGCATCTACCATGTTTTGTTTATCCATTGGGCATTCGGTTGCTTCCACCTTTTGATTATTGTGAACATAGCTTCTGTAAACATCAGTGTATAAATATCTGAGTCCTTCCTTTTAATTCTTGTAAATATATACCCAGAAACTGAATTTCTGATTCATAATTCAAATTCTAAATTTTGAAGAACCACCAGACTGTCTTCCACAGTGGCTGCACCTGTTAAACATTCCACCCGCCCCCCGAAATGCACAAGGGTTTCAACTTCCCCACATCTTTAGTAACATTTATTTTTAGAGGTTTTAATCAATCAATTGATTTTATAGGCTATTCTAATGTGTATGTTATCATAAATATTTATAAATAAATGAGAAAGTAAACATGATCTACAATGGTCCTCCATAATGAAGATCCAGCAAGCAGCTTAATAAAATAAACATCCCTACAAGACAGTAACAGCTTGTGAAAAACATGGGCTCTAGGAGTAAATTTCTGGTTCATCCATTTACCAGCTAATTTATTTATATCCAGTATGTAACATTATTTTAACAAACAAATAACATCAATAAAAGTCCTCCTGAAAGCATTACTTGAAGGAGACCTGTTAGTAGTGTGGGTATTCCACTTCCAACAGACTGGGTGTCCGAGGGGCTTGTGAGACACAGTTACTTAACACTAACACCCTCCTGCCCAAATATTCAGACAACAACAGGACTGTATTTTTATTTCCCTCGGAATAAAGGAGACACTGGTTGGGACTGAGGAGACAAGGGTCTGCATCCTGAATTCCCTTTTTTTCAAGCCAGTGACCTTGCACAAGTTGCTTCCCTTATGTTAGTCTTTTTTTTCTTCACCTGAAAAATAGCGAACAAGATAACCACCTCAAAGCATGGCGGTGAGGAGTAAATGAGATAACGTCTGAACGAAAGCGCTGAAGACCTGCAATAAATAATTGCCATATTTGACTCTAAATCTCTGCTCTCTACAGGGTGAAAATGGGCATCAATTGTTCAATCAGAGAAGCTAATCCCGGCTTTGATGTGAGCCATTCTTTCTGCTCCCCTTTTCCCTACCTGCCACGGAGGATCAATGAGATAATGCATGTGTATAATTCCCTTGAAAGTGCTTCGGAAAGTATAAAGTACTATAAAATGTAGGTTGTCATTACAATTCTTATTAGGGGGCTGATTCAATGCTATTAAAATTCGACAGCCAGCAGGATAGGAAAGGCAGGCAGATTTCCAAACTGATAATAACTTTTATCAGCATCAGACTGAATCGGAAGCATGTGTGCCCTTCTGATCAGCAATGAAAATAGCTGCAATTAATTTGACAACCAAGCAAAGACATGAATTAATGGGAAGTCATTCTCCAGGGGAAATTTTCCCCCTTGAATGGAAAAAGAAAGACTGAAATTATTAAGCGGATTGGGTTTTCTTGCAAATTTGGAAGCTGGTATCAGGGCAAACTTCATTTGCACACATACCATGGTCACCTCCTTGTACAGATGTACCTAGGAAGATACAGTGGGATGAAATACAGAGCAAACACTGCTGGGAAGTCATGAGGGGGAGGAAAAATCAACCATTCATGCTGTACAGGTGGGTCATCTGAAGATCTGAGATGAAGTGCACATCCTAGGTCACCCAGCTAGCAAAAAGTGAGCCAAGTCTAGAACTCAGGTTCCCCAATGTCAAAAAATTAATAATGAGCTTTGATTCAAAAACCCCTTGGTCTGAGTTCAGATTTTGTTGCATTTAAGAGTATAAACTCAGTGAATGTTGTTATTTCTAGGTTCCAGTCAAGCATTATCATTTTAACAGTGTAGGAAAAGCATCTAGTGCTTCTTGTTTTTTTTTCACGTTTGACCTAAAATTGCTTAGTGAAAACCTTAATTAGTTACCAAGTATGGATGATTTCCTCATTCTCTGACGATATCTGGTTTTCAAACCTAACACAGAGCAGTGATTCTTAAACTGCAATGAATAGCCCAATGACCCGAGGAACTGGTGGAGATTCACATTCTGATCTGCATTGTTGTGATTGGTTCCTGAGGTTCTACATTTCTAGCCAGCTCCCATGTGATGCTGATGTTGCCAGAAATGGACCGTCCTCTAAGCACCAAGGACAAAGAGAATGTAGAGACCATCCACTCTGCCACAGACCCTTATGGCAATCTGTTATGTTAATGGTATCCACCAGCAACATGGTAAAAGAAAATGCTATGCTTCGAACCCAGCTCACAAATAGACAAAAGTTGATATGGATGGAGATGACTTCCTTATCCCAGGATCTTGTTTGATGTTCTTCTAGCTTAGCATCCTCCTATCATCACGACAACTGGCTTTACACAACCAACAGCAGGGTTGTTATGAGGAAAAGTAACCTGAACAAATCTGTGACCCAAAGTTTGTTCCTAATTAGAGGCACTGATCTCATCACTTTGGGGGAAAGTTTATCTCTTCATTAGCAGTAGACAATTTTCTAACTGGCAAGGGATCTTCTGATCTTTTCATGGCAAGAAAATCATGTAGATCCATTTCTGTCTTACTTATTTATCATCCTGATACATTTCAGAATCTTTCTTGATCTTAAACCAAAAAGAGAGGGATGCCATTGAGTTTGCAGTGCTGTTTCTGCTGCTAATAATGACTGTGAAAGCAATCATTTATCAAATACTTATAATATGTAAGACATTGTCTTAGGGTATTTTGGGGGGGATACTGGGGATTGAATCCATGAACATTCTACCTCCAAGCCACACCAATAGCCCTGTTTTATTTTTTATTCTGATACAGGGTCTCACTAAGTTGCTGAGACCTTGCTAAGTTGCTGAGGCTGGCCTTGAATGTGTGATCCTCTTGTCTCAGCCTCCCAAGTACTGGGATTACAGGAGTGTGCCACTGCTTGTTTTAGATATTTTACTATGTGACTTTGTACACTCTTTACAATGACACTGAGATATACACTGTTATTTGTTATTGTTATTAATCAACCTGTTCAAGGTTGCACATCTAATAAGTGGAAACTCAAAATTTAACTCTGATGATCTGAGTCCAGAGTCCATGAATTTGACATGGACATTGTCAAGATAGAGCTCAAATTCCTATCATAAAAGGGCTGCCATGGCATGCCTATACAGAATCTCCCGGTCATAAACTCAGCCCTTCCTCCTGTATTCTCCCCATATTCTACCTGTCAAAGCCCTACTCATGTCTTAACTCTCGGCTCAAGGGGAATTTCCAGAAAAACTTCCTCACAGTACAAAGGTTGTGGAAATGCTTATATTTTTACTCCAACAAAACCTCAAGGAAGTCTCTGAACATTCTCTTTTGGGGACCACCTTTAACCACCTTTAACAGAGTCCCTGCTTAACTCTCATTTTGTAGTTACCATACTCAAATAGGATGTGCTTTGTTATCTTGTCAAGACGTAATTATTTTCCTTAAATGCTCCACTTTTCTTCTCTAGTACTTAAATCATCTTTTAGAAAGCATCTGTTTGCATATTAAACTCCCACTGATCCAACAAGGCGTGGATCAAATTTACCTTAGCTCTATCCCCACACCTCACACTTACTAAATGTCCACTATGTACTTCTGGACTGAACCCCGCTGCACCACAGAGATGAGAAAGGCAGAACCCTGGTTGCCCTTGGGAACACCCAGTGAGGGGCAGGTCTCGGTTTATAACCTGATCGTGTGACTCAGAACCCCTGATTGTTCTCCTCTCCTCTGCACGTGAACATGCACCTGTATACCATGCAGACACTTTTAAAAATTCATATGGAAATAATCAGAGAATAATAATTCAGTATATTATGGAGGGAAATGGTACGATGGAAGAAAAGCAAAGGGGAGTCCGAGAAAAATTATGTTTTGACAACATATTAAAAAGTCTCCTGACCTTATTCAAATCGAATGAATGGGCAAAACTGTACTAGAGATGCTTAGAAAGCCCATTCCTGCCAACAGGCCCTCTGCGTCTTCTTTCATTTCTATTCAGAGCCATTATTTTAAGGGATATAAATTGCTAAAGGGCAATTGTTTTCTTTCCTAATGCTTCTGAACTCATGAGGCCATTATCTGTGCAATAAAGTATGGGATACAAAATTCACATTCAAGTTTCACTTTGGGCTTGCACATGCTAAGAAGAATAATTGAGTTTGCAAATGTTTTCCCTGTGGTATAGAAGCATGTCTTTGGAAAGAAGTAGTTCCCCTGTATCTTCTTGCTGTTGATTTCTAATTTTAGCCCATTATAATCTGAGAAGATGCAAGGTATTATATCCATTTTTTGACATGGAAAAAAAGCCCTCTTGTTTATTTGATAAAACAAAAATAAAATGAGAAGCATAGGAACAATTTTAAAGGCCAATGATACATCAAATTTGTTTTAAGAAGCCGGGCGTGGTGGCGCACGCTTGTAATCCCAGTACTTTGGGAGGCAGAGACCGGAGGATCCAGGTTCGCGGCCAGCCTCAGCTCTCTCTCTCTCTACTTAGTGAGGCCCTCCGCAACTTCATGAAACCCGGTTTCAAAATAAAGGATAAAAAATAGGGCGGGGGTGTAGCGCGGAGGTAGAACACCCCTGGGTTCAATCCCTAGTACCGCAAAAAAAAATTGTTTTAAGGTTGTAGTAGCTGACATTCATTTTTTAAAAAATTACTAACACTTATTTTGTGACTTTTGGAGACATTCCATGAGCCGTTGAAATGGATATGAATTCAGCTCTTGTTGGGTGAAATATTTTGTAAATGTCAGTTAGTCCATTTGGTTTATAATATTATTTAGGTCTGAAAAGTCTTTACTGATCTTCTGTCTGGTTGATCTGTCTAATGTTGGTAACAGTGTGTTGAAGTATCTCAATATTATTGTACTGAGATCTGAGTCTTAATGTCAAATAGAGTTTGTTTAATGTAAGTAGGTGCTCCACTGTTTGGGAAATAAGTGTTTGCTATTATATATCTTCTTGTTGAATGTTTCCCTTTATCAATAAGAAGTGACCCTCTTTGTTTCTTCTGATAAGTTTCTCCTGCTTGCTTTCAGTTTCCATTTGAGTGGAATATCTTTTTTCCATTCTTTCACCTTTATCCTGTGTGTAGCTTTGCCTATAAGATGAATTTCTTGTGGACAACATATAGTTGGAGTTTGATTTTTAATCTACTTTGCCAATCTATGTCTTTCAATTGGGGAGTTGAGACCATTTACTTTCAGTGTTATTATAGAGAGGTGCTTGTTGTATCCTGACATTTTGAGTTTGGTCTTCTGTTAAATTCAATTTAAGTTCTTTTTTACTTAGTTGCTCTTCTTTTTTTTAAAGTGCTTTTATTGGTGCATTAGAGTATTACATTGCAATGAATATCATTTGATGTTAATATACATGCACACAGCTCTTAGTGTCTCCCCCCGCCTCCCCCCACCCGGATGAAGTACCGAGAATGATGTTGGTATATTTTCACATGTACATATTGTTTATGATAGTAATTCCACTTATTCGCTTCTTTCTTGCCCTCCCCCTTCCCTTGTACCACTTCCCTTGCCCCACTGAGGGTTCTCCATTATCAACCTGAGTCCCTTGTGTGTCGCCACTACTCCCTAGGTTGTACATACTAATGAAAACATATGTTCCTTCTTTTTTCGTGATTTCGTGACTGATCTCACTTAACATAATGTCCTCCAGATCCTTCCATTTTCTTGCAAATGATGTTATTTTGTTCTTTATTGCTGAGTAGAATTCCATTGTGTGTATTTACCACAATTTTGTAATCCATTCATCTGTTGATGGATACCTAGGTTGGTTCCATAATTTGGCCACTGTGAATTGTGCTGCTATGAACATGAGTATGCATATATTACTGTAGTTTTCTTGTTTCAATCCCTTTGGTATGATACCTCCTAGTGGTATAGCTGGATCATATAGTGGATCCATTCCCAGTTCTCTGAGGAATCTCCACACTGATCTCCATAGTGGTTGAATTAGTTTGCAATCCCACCAACAGTGTAGAAGAGTCCCGATTTCCCCACATCCTCGCCAACATTTGTTGTTGTTTGACTTCTTAATGATTGCCATTCTAATTGGAGTTAGATGAAATCTTAGAGTAGTTTTGATTTGCATCTCCCTGATTGCTAATGATGTTGAACATTTTTTCATGCATCTATTGGCCATTTGTATCTCTTCTTTCATGAAGTGTCTATTCATTTCAGTTGCCCACTTCTTGATCGGATTATTTGTTTTCTTAGTGTAAAGCCTTTTAAGTTCTTTGTATATCCTAGATATTAGACCTCTGTCAGAGGGATAGCTTGCAAATATTTTCTCCCATTCTGTAAGCTTTCTCTTTAGGCTCTTGATGGTTTCCTTTGATGAGCAGAAGCTTTGTAGTTTAATGCTATCCCACTTATTAATTCTTGTTTTAATTCCCTGTGCTTTGGAGGTCTTGTTGAGGAAGTTTCTACCTGTGCCTATATGTTGGAGTGTTGAACCTATGCCTTCTTCTAATAATTTCACCGACTCTGGTGTAACTTCTAGGTCTTTAATCAATCTCAAATTGACTCTTAAATTACTTTGATATCCTTCTCTTGTCTTATTGCTCTGGCAAGAGTTTCAAGGACTATATTGAAAAGCAGTGGTGATAGTGGGCATCCTTGTCTTGTTCCTGTTTTTAAGGGGAATTCTGGCAATTTTCCCCCATTCAATATGATGTTGGCTTTGGGTTTCTTATATATTGATTTAATGATGTTGAGGTATGTTCCTTCTATTCCGATTTTCTGTACAGTTCCTAACATGAATGTATGTTGAATTATATTGAACCAGCCTTGCTTTCCAGGAATGAAACCAACTTGGTCATGGTGTACAATTTTCTCAATATGGTTTTGAATGCGCATGGCTAGTATTTTATTTAGAATTTTTGTATCTATGTTCATTAATGACATTGGTCTGTAATTCTCTTTTCTTGAAGTGTCTTTATTTGGCTTTGGTATTAATGTGATGTTGGTCTCATAAAAGGAATTTGGAAGAATTCCATCTCTTTCAATTTCACGGAATAGTTTGTGAAATATTGGTTTTAGTTCTTCTGTAAAGGTTTTTTAGAATTTGGCTGGAGCCGGGCGTGGTGGTGCATGCTTGTAATCCCAGTACTTTGGGAGGAAGAGACCGGAGGATCCGGGTTCACGGCCAGTCTCAGCTCGCTCTCTCTCTCTCTCTCTCTGTCTCTCTCTCCCTGTCTCTCTTCCTCTACTTAGTGAGGCCCTCCACAACTTCGTGAGACCCTGTTTCAAAATAAAGTATAAAAAATAGGCCGGGGGTGTAGCTCAGAGGTAGAACGCCCCTGGGTTC
>PVJS01055553.1:0-12614 GCA_004027185.1 Glis glis
CGAAAAAAAAAAAAAAAAAAAAAGAAGAAAGAATGTAGTTGGCAATTCAAGTGAAGGGTGGCACATTAGTAGTTGTAACATAGAATAGCTGCCAATTATAACCTAAATTAAAATCCTGTGTAGTAAAAATTTTTGGCATCATAAGGAAATGAATCGTGTTAGATGTACTGATCCAAATACTAGAGAATGTGAAGTTCCACATGTTGATAAAATATATTAAGGCATCGAGAAACAGTAGGATGGATTAAATAAATGTTTCAGGAGCCCAGCATGAGTTTTGTTAAGACTCTTTGATGATAGAGCTTTCTACCTTTAAGATCCTCAAAGGATTTTCATAATGATTCTATGATAAGAATGAAATGTTAGTCATGGATAAAAAGTACATGCAGATAAATTTAGTCATATTAGTACAGAGAAAACAATATCAAGTAAAATTTTGAAGTAGTGAGGGAACGCCACATCAGAATCTAGCTAAATTACTATGAAAATTTCTTACAGGATGGCCTAGCAGTTAGAAGTGTGTGTAATATGCCTACTCGTTTATGGTATTAGGAGTGGCTGAAAAAAGAAACCAAGATTCTACTCAGGATGATGTTGTTTATAAACTGAACTACAGCCATTATCATGTATGAACCTAGCACAGAACACATTGTGAAGAACATAAAGGGAGTAAACTATGCAAAAGGTCAATACCTACAGTAACCTCTTCTTTTTTTTGGGGGGGGGTACTGGGGATTGGACCCAATCTGCCAAGCTACTCCCCCAGCCTGATTTTATTTTTTATTTTGAAACAGGGTTTCACAGGTGCTGAGGATAGCCTTGAGCCTACGTTCCTCCTGTTACAGCCTACCAAGTACTAGGATTACAGGTGTGTGTGTGTGTGTGTGTGTGTGTGTGAGAGAGAGAGAGACAGAGAGAGAGAGAGAGAGAGAGAGAGAGGGGAAGGATTGAACCTAGGGGCACTCTACCTTCACCCCAGCCCAATTTGACTTTTAATTTTGAAACCGTGTCTCACTAAGTTCCTGAGGTTGCCCATGATCCTGCAATCCTCCTGTGTCAGCCTCCCAAGTACTGGGATTTACAAGCATGTGCCACCATGCCTGGCCCCTACAGTAACTTCTGGGGGTTAGGCCAGACAAGTCCAAGACTGCCCTCACTTCAGACACCAGGCCACCCTCACTTCTGACCAGCTGGCTATAAATTTGGGGGTCCCCAAGTGGCCCCTCATGTTTGATAATTTGCTAGAATGACTCAGAACTCAGGAGAGTGTTAAATTTAGGATTATAGTTTTATTGTAGCAAAAGAATACAAATCAGAACTAGCCCAAAGGAGGGTCAAAGGACAAGGTTTGACAGGGTTTTGACAAGGTCCCTTGTCTTTTCACCTGGAGACAGAACTCATTATCTTTCCCACACTTGGATATGCAACAATATATACAGCATTGCCTATATGGGAAACTCAGCCATGTTCCAGTGCTCAGAGTTTTATTGGGATTTCCTTATCTAGGCATGATTGATTGAATTCTTGGTCCCATAGTTGAATTCACTCTCTAGTCATACTTTTCTCCCATAAAGTCAGGCTGGTTATCACATGACTAAAAGCCCCAACTTTTAATCAGGATTAGTCTTTATGCCTAGTCCCCATCCTGAATCATTTTAACATGCACTCCATGGAAGCCCATTAGTCACGTCATTAGATTAAATTTTCAAGACCCACCATGAATCTCAAAGATACTTCAGTTACTCTATAAATTCCAAGGATTTAGAGGCTACATAGTAGGGACAAAAGCCAGCCAAATTCTTTACTATACAATATCTTGTTCTCTATTGATAATATCTTTGATGTTCTTTATTAAGGAAGTAATGTACTTTTCTAGTTATTATTTTTGAGATCACTTCAAGATTAAGACTGAATAAACAGATGTTTCTCCTCCTGACCAGTTCTGTCTAGTTGGTTTCATAGTTTAAAAGCATCTCTAAGTTTAAAGAATGAATTACAATCAATTCAAACCCAATATGGAAACAAAAAAATCTATATTCTCTCTTTTTACATGCCCATTATCGTAAGCTCTTCTCCCACATCCTCTTTATAGCTAGCTCAGTTTCCAGAAATCTAATCTTTTGAATAGTCTTCAATGTTTATTTCCCAATGGTTGGTCAGATGGGCCAGTCTTTTGTTTTTAAATGTAATCTTTTAAAAAGATGTTGTTATAAGTTATATATGTCAATATATATGTTATATATGTCAAGAATCTTGTTACAACCCGATTTATTTATTTCAATCCTGCATTCAGTGTACATAGGAAGCTCTCAGTAACCTAGAGTACAATAGGTTCAGAATTAAGCCAAGCCGGGCTTGGTGGTGCACGCTTGTAATCCCAGTACTTGGGAGGCTGAGACAGGAGGATCCAGGTTCGCGGCCAGCCTCAGCTACTTAGTGAGGCCCTCCACAACTTAGTGAGACCCCATTTCAAAATAAAGAATAAAGCCAGGTGTGGTGGCACACGCTTGTAATCCCAGTACTTTAGGAGGCGGAGACCAGAGGATCCGGGTTCGCAGCCAGCCTCAGCTCTCTCGCTCTCTCTCTCCCTGTCTGTCTGTCTGTCTCTCTCTCTCTCTCTCTCTCTCTCTCTCTCTACTTAGTGAGGTGCTCCGCAACTTCGTGAGACCCGATTTCAAAATAAAATATAAAAAAAAAAATAGGGCCGGGGGTGTAGCTCGGAGGTAAAACACCCCTGGGTTCAATCCCCGGAACCGCAAAAAAAATAAAAAAATAAAGAATAAAAAATTGGGCTGGGGTGTAGCTCGGAGGTAGAATGCCCCGGGTTCAATCCCCAGTGCCAAAAAAAAAAGAATTAAGCCAAAATACATTTTACCCTCATTAATACTGTATTAGGAGGTAATTAATATGACTTTCAGTTATAGAGTTACAGTAATGTACCTGACTTTATTGCATTGTGGTTTTGCCTTCATATGCCAATATCTAACCCCCCTCAGAATCTCACCAAGCTGTTCCCAGGATTCTCCAAGGTCTCTCCCATGAGTTCATAAACAGCCCTTTCATGTTCATCTAATTTTGTCCTTCTCTGAACACTACCATTTTCATTAATGCTTGCCATGAATTTGTTCATATCCCTGCCTTGTACATCATTATTCTTTGGGTTGCCCAGTTTTCTAGAGTCTTTGCACTAGCACCCTGCCATCCTCAAAGAAGTGGGGCAAGCCCCTCCCCTGCCTCTTTGCTAGCTATGGTTGCCTAGGAACCATCCGCTGCTCCTCTCCTGCTTCTCCTGTTTCATTCTTGAATGAAAAATGCTTTCTTTACCTTAGGCTTTGCCTCAAACTAGTATCCCTGCTGCGTTAAGATATATGTAGAGAGCCGGGTGTGATGGCACATGCCTATAATCCCAATACTTGGGAGGCTGAGACAGGAGGATTAAAGGTTCGAAGCCAGCCTCAGCAACTTGGTGAGACCCTCAGCAACTTAGTGAGACCCTGTTTTAAAATAAAAAATAAAAAAAGGGCTGGGGGTGTAGATCAGAGGGGGAACACCCCTGGGTTCAATCCCCAGTACCACCACCAAAAATTAAAAAAAAAACACATGTAGAGGGTTTTTTTTAGTACTCTAGCATTCCTAATCTCCAATTTTTTATATTTTGATTTGGCATTTATAGTTAGCTATTTTTAAAGCTACTGTATACCATGCAGTGATGAAAAGTAAGTTCTGGAAATGGCTGTGAAAAAAACTTGTCCTGTTCTGCCCCCAAGTAGCACCTGAGCTATCTCATTTAGATTACTTCCATTACGGTGATCTCAAAGAATTAGAGAAATGTCCAGTCTTGTGGTCTCCAGACTTCTCTGTGGAAGAACTGTGCCTTAATAGTCTTGGATGTTGGTGTTGCCATGATGAGTCTCTGGTTAGTGACTCACCCACCATTCTCCTCAGGCCCTCACTAATAGAAGCTTCTTCGCTAGTAGAGAGTTTGCTAGGTATGAATTCCCTCCATTTCCTACCACATCCCTTCAGTTCTTCAGGACAGTGAATACTTTTAAGGCTTATCCTTCATTTGTGTTTCTGACACCATTTCTTCATACTTCCTATTTTCCCTCTCATTCTCCTTTCCTCTTAAACCTCTCCCTCCTTTCTCTGCTGACTTCTTTGTCCTACACACTTTCCATCCTCAGGATGGAAAATCTTGTTGCCAAATAAAAGTAGACTTCTTTGGGGGGCGGGAGGGTCTTTGCCTCTCATTTCTTAAGGATGAATCCCTAGGAATGAATGCATTCCCTAGGCATTCTGACCGAGTCCATTTCTTCTCTTCTCCTATGGGCAACTTCATCTTCATTAATAATTCAACACTTCAGTTTATAATGGTGTTTCTCCCCCAAATAAATAACATTGGCCCTGACTACTCTTCTGAACTCCAGCTCTTTATATCCACTTTTCTATTATATATCTCTACTTGAGTGTCCTGAATACACCTTAAATTTACTGTATGCAAAACTGAAATCGTTCTGCCACAAGGTCCTCTCTTTCCCCTTTATATCTTTCCTGTATTAGTGAACAGGAAGCACTGTCTACGCCTTCAGTGTGTCCTGTCATAACTCTTTCAACTATCACATCATAACTTTTTCCCTGAGCACTCCTATATGGAGTTGTCTTTATATTATATTATCCTATTTGTTTTCAGAGGCAATACAGGTAGTGACTAATAGTACAGAGCTGTAGTCACCTACCTGAGTTCAGATCCTAACTCTGCTCTTTACTAATTTTGCAACCTTGAGCAAGGTGCTTAATCTTCCTCTGCCTCAGTTCCCTCATTTGCAAAATGGTAGTGAACCAACATTATAGGGTTTTTGAGGACTAAATGAAATCATTGAGAATAATGCTTGGTAAGTAATAAGCCATTTAAGGGATTATTTAGGTTTTGTTGTTTTGGTTTTCCTTGGTACTGGGTATTGAACCCAGGGGCATTCTAACTCTGAGCTGTGCCCCCAAATCCCCCACCCCCTTTTTTAAAATTTGAAACAGGGCTTGGCTAAGTTGCTGAGGCAGGTTTTAAACCTGCAATCCTCCTGTCTCAGCCTCCCAGATCCTGGAATTACAGGCCTGCGCCAACGCACTCAGAGAAGAAATTACTGTTTTTAAAGCATATATCTCAATCTGTAATTACCTTGTATATTTTATCTCCACACTAGAATAGCACCTTAGTTTCTGGGATTCTGTCTTCTTGGTTAACTACTATATCCCTAGTACCTAGAATAATGCTTAGTACACAGTATCCAATTAGAATATTTAAATGAATGAAATTTCCTTTCCCCTTTTAAACTTTCACCTTTTATTTTTTTATTTATTTTTTATTTTTTTATTCATTTATTTTTTTTTTTTTGTGGTACCGGGGATTGAACGCAGGGGCGTTCTACCTCCGCGCTACGCCCCCGGCCCTATTTTTTTTTTTATGCTTTATTTTTGAAACCGGGTCTCACAAAGTTGCGGGGGGCCTCACTAAGTAGAGAGAGAGACAGGGGGAGAGAGAGACGGGGGGGGAGAGAGATAGATCGAGCGCGGGCACACGCATGCGCGCTGAGGTTGGCCGCGAACCCGGATCCTCCGGTCTCCGCCTCCCAAAGTACTGGGATTACAAGTGTGCGCCTCCACGCCCGGCTAACTTTCACCTTTTAATCCTTTGTCTAAACCCTAGTCACTTTCTGTCACAGCTATCAAATTTTGCTTGCTAGAACAATATCTGTATTTTAGCTAAAATCATTATCGCTTTTCTTAAAATATGTGAAGAAAGATTAAGAAAAACTAAACAGTTGTATATTACCTGAAGTTCTAAGAGTTCAGTAGTAAATGGTCAGTAAGACCACTAATAGAAGCCGGGCGTGGTGGTGCACGCTTATAATCCCAGTATTTGGGAGGCTGAGACCAGAGGATCTGAGTTCACGGCCAGCCTCAGCTACTTAGTGAGGCACTCTGCAACTTAGTGAGACCTTGTCTCAAAATAAAGAATAAAAAGGGCTGGGGATGTAGCTCAGAGGTAGAATGCTCCTGGGCTCAACCCACAGTACCGCAAAAAAAAAAAAAAAAAAAAAACACCACTAATTGAAAGTTAATACTGTTCTCTTCCTTTTACACAAAAATAGTACATAGATGTCCATGCGAAAAGGATAAGTTTACCTTCTGTTTGAAATGCAATGTTAAGGAATTACCACGTCATAGCTACTCTTGAAGTAAAAGCTTTGTAAACACAAATTGCCTATCTTCTTGATAAATGTGAAGGATGATACAGCAGTGCAGGGAAGACCCTATAATGGAGCACCAGTCAGTCCTGGTTTAAATCCTGGTTCCCACACTTACTACTTTGTGACCTCAGACAAATTACTTCTCTGTGCCTTTAGTTTCCTTCTTTGTTGTAAAATAGAGATAATAATAGTAGGACATACTTAGAATTGTTGTGAGCTTCATTTTATTGCTTCGGTGCTGGGAATTGAACCTAGGGCCTAACATCTGTTAAGCAAGCACTCTACCACTGAGCTATACCCCTAGGCCTTAGTAGGAGCTTAAATGAATGAATTATGAAGGGTTTTGGAATAGGGCTAGACACATGATAAACTATATAAAAGTTTTAGATTTTGTTGTGATTATTTATATGTCTTTTATAATGTGCCTATTCCTATCATTTCCCCATTCCTCTTGTTACCCTTGGTGTTTTGTTGTTTTGGGGGGGTTTTGATTGTTGTTGTTATTTTTTGTGGCATTGGGGATTGAACCCAGGGGCATTCTACCTCCGAGCTACATCCCCAGCACTTTATTTTATTTTTTTTAATTTGAAACAGGGTTTGCTAAATTGCTGAGGCTGGCTTTGAACCTTCAATCCTCCTGTCTTAGCCTCCCTAATACTGGGATTACAGGCATACACCACTATGCCCCACTGTTACCCCTGATTTCATGAGAGCTTCTTTACTTTCCAGACTTTGACCCTTTGTATTAGAAATATTTCATTTGTATCATTTTCCTTTTAATCTTGTTTATATTCTATTTTCAGAAATCTTTAAACTTTATTATAAATTTTGTACCTGTTTTCCTTTTATGGTTTCTAGATTTTTGTGTTGTACTTGGGAAGGAATTTCCCATCCAATAATTATAAAAAGATTTACTATATATCTAGTACATTCATAGTTTTACTTTGTTTGTTTGTTTGTTTTTGTGGTACTGGGGATTGAACCCAGGGGCATTCTACCTCTGAGCTAAACCCCCAGCCCTATTTTATCTTTATTTTGGAACAGGGTCTCACTAGGTTGATGAGAGTCTCACTACTTGCTGAGACTGTCCTCAAACCTACCATCCTCTAGTCTCAGCCTCCCAAATACTGGGATTACAAGCCTGTGCCACCACAGCTGGCTTAAATAAGATGTCTTTGTGTGTTTGTTTCTTTGATTTTTTGTTTTGTTTGTTTTGATGGTGGTGGTATTGGGGATTAAACCAGGGGCTTCACACATGCTAGACGAGTGCTCTACCACTGAGCTACATCTACAGCCCTTAATTTTATATTTAATTCCTTTTTATTTATGTTTCCAGGTAAGTATCACCCTTTTTGTGCATATGTTACTGAAGGGTTTATTATAAATGCATACATGTGACATTTCTCTTGTTGGCTACTTAATAGCACAGAAATTGTATGTAATCAATTTTCTAACTTGTTCCTAATAAATAACAAGTTAATGATTAGAAAACTGTTTTTTCAGCCCGGGCGTGGTAGTGCACACTTGTAATCCCAGTACTTGGGAGGCTGAGACAGGAGATTTGCAGGTTCATCGCCAGCCTCAGCTACTTAGTGAGGCCCTCCACAACTTAGTGAGACCCTGTTTCAGAAATAAAGAATAAAAAATAGGGCTTGGGGTGTGGCTTGGAGGTAGAATACCTATGAGTTCAATTCCCAGTACTGCAAAAAAAAAATGTTTTTTCAAAGTTGGATATAAATTTTGAGCCCATTTATCATTCTTTCTTGGATTGAAAGAGATTCTGAAATTTTCCATTTTTAAATATCAATAACAGTAGGGTCTGGGATGTATGTACTTAATTAATAAATGCTATTTTTAAGTTGTCTTTCTATTGTAGAAATTTCCCAAATTCTTGTAAGTTCATATTCACTTTAACTTACTTTATAATTGTATATTTATTATATTAGGGTGGTAGAGTTAATTGATTTCTAAGTGTTGTGGCTGAGACATGATGTGCCTTGGTCTATTTTGTGGCTTCCTATACTTGACTCCCACATGCCCACATAACCTTTAGTAATCCCAGAAGTGTAGGCTTCCTGCCCAGATAAAAGGGTTTTGTTTTAATGGAAAGCAAAAGACTGGAGTATCCCTTTTACTTGAAGATTTGGAGAGAGAAACATTTTTATTTAGAATTAGTGTACTCATAATTTTGGAGATGAATGCAAGGTCTGTATGAATTTTTAATGTTCACTTAGAAATCTCAGAATGAGAGCCATACCCCCAGGGTCTGGTGTTCATCCTTCTTTAGTGGGCTTGTAGGATATATACACAAAAGGGCTTGAAGTATGCAAAGCCCCTGGCTCAGTGGCAGGCCTCCTGTCAGCTTACCTACTTATGTGGGGGACTACATACAACAAATTCAACCTCAGCCAACTGCTGGTCTAAAGTTATTTTGACCTTGAAGGAGAACTAACAATTTTGGAGTGCCTATTCTCTGAGAGAGGCTGTGGAGGGCGCTTTACATTTAAATTAGTGAATCCTCACAACAACGAATGAGCCAAATATACTTTTTCCTACTTTGCAGATCAAAAACCTGCAGCTCAGAGAGATTAATTCGCCAAAGATGTAACTGGCAAAACTGCGATTTAAACTCATGTCTAATGTCCATGTACTTGCTTTCTCTCTTATGCCATTGCCTCCTTCCCAGGTATTATCTTTGGTCATTTTGATTCTGAGTCATGCTGTTAGCTAGTAGTTGTCATATATATTGGTCATGTGATTTTGGACAAGTCATTTGACCTCTGGGTGTATTAACTTGCACACTGAATTATACATTGGGCTAGGAATATAAGACTCAGATTCTGTAGGGCTCCATAGGACTTTGGGATCCTAACAGGGTCTTCTGAGATGTTCACCTCTTCACATTATGCCGCTTTCTTATTCCCCCTGCAACTATTGCCTTTTTTGTGTCTTCAGTGGATTTGAACCTTGCTTTTATATGATTTCAAATTTAAAGGATTCATGATTAAATCATAGTCACTTTACAAGAAACAAAGTATTTGGCTGCTTAGTGAGTGCTGCCATCTTGTGTCCACCAGTTTATGAGATAAAAAGTTAAAAAGTTAAAATTGAGAAAAATTATGTTGAAAGATGTTTTGGTTTGGTTTGGGTATAACTTTTAAAACCCAGTCATTTGACCTAATGGCCAAGGAAGCTTGGTCAGATTCAAATGATATAGTTAAAAAATAACTGACTTTTGTTTTGTTTTGTTATTTTTGTTTTGTGATACTGGGGATTGAACCCAAGGGCATTCTATGTCCGAGCCACACCCCTAGCCCTTTTTATTGTTTTTGAAACAGGGTCTCACTAGGCTGCTGAGAGTTTCACTAATTTGCTGAGGCTATTTTCAAATCTGCAATCCTCCTGTCTCAGCCTCTCAAGTACTGGGAGTATAGGTATGTACCACCATGCCCGGTAATGTTTATGATACCCCTTTTTCTATTTATTATCCCTTGGTCAAATGTAAGGAAATAGAGCTGTGAAAACTAATGTGAAGACATATCAAGGTTCTGAATGATTATATTTCAAAATAGTTTTTGAAGTTAGTATTATATGTGAATAGGTCTGTGATGCTTGTATGGTTGTTATTACTATTAGATTTCTTTTTTTTTTTGTGGTACTGGGGATTGAACCCAGGGGCATTCTACCTCCGAACTACACCCTCAGCCCTATTTTTTATTTTTTATTTTGAAACAGGGTCTCACTAAGTTGCGGAGGACCTCACTAAGTAGCTGAGGCTGGCCGTGGACACGGATCCTCCTGTCTCAGCCTCCCAAGTACTGGGATTACAAGTATGCACCACCACACCCGGCTACTATTAGATTTCTTAGTACTTCGACCTCATTATGCTCAGTTGTTTCACCTTAAATTGTACCATTTTATTTATTGACAACAAAGTTGTTTACTTGCTATGAGGTTTTTATTTGCACCAAATAAATATAAAATGAAACTGACTGTGGGGGGAGGTACTGGGGATGGAACCCAGGGGTGTTCTACCTCTGAGCTACACCATCAGCCCTATTTTATTTTTTATTTTGAAACAGGGTCTCACTAAGTTGGTGAGGCTGTCCTCGAACCTGCGATCCTCCTGTCCCAGCCTCCCAAGTACTGGGATTACAAGCGAGCACCACAATGCCAGCGAAACTGACTTTAAAAATATGACATGGAGAGAGTTTTGGCATTGATTTTTTCAGATGTCATTAAAAATAGCATTCCACATTTTATAGACGTTTTCTTTTAACAGACAATGTGGGTTTTTTTGAAAATGTTGAATAGCTTATTACAGCCTTTTGTTCTTTTGTACTTTTAAAAGTCTGGGGTATGATTATTATTCAAAATTACAGTCTTAAATCCATAAACTTATAGCTCTGGAAAAATCACAATTTTTAGACTTAGAGTGTTGCTGGTTGTAATCTTAACTCCATTCCTTTCCTCTCCCTTCTGCCTTTACTGATCAACTCTCTAGGCCTCAAGTGATACATGTCAGAATTAGTCGTAAATAGGTATTCTAACTCTTTGGACAAGAAAATAAAACAACCAACTTACTGTGGAATGTTCCATTTTCCCTGCCTCTTTTGTTAAAGATTTCTTCTTTTAATTTTAGGCCACTGAAAGGTATGATACATTTGATCCAAGACAGTTCATTTCAGTCCAGGAATCTACAGTGTTGACAAGGACATGGGACTCCTCCTGCCGGATAACAGATGGTTCAATACAATTAACATCCTGGCTGACAGCTGTGAAAAGGAACCTTGGATTATTTTATTTTGTTTTTGCGGAACACCACAATCTCAGATCCATAGGACACATCAGGTAATACTTCTTATCCTGTAAGAAAAACACATCCCCCCTTTTTTTTCTGGTGCTGGGAGTTGTGGGAGTTGAACCCAGGGCCATTCTACCTCTGAGCTACACCCCTGGCCCTATTTTTTTTTTTTTTTTTTTTTTTTTTGGTATCGGGGATTGAACCCAGGGGCGTTCTACCTCCGCGCTACACCCCCGGCCCTATTTTTTATACTTTATTTTGAAACCGGGTCTCACAAAGTTGCGGAGGGTCTCACTAAGGAGAGAGACAGACAGACAGACAGACAGACAGACCAGGAGAGAGAGAGAGAGCTGAGGCTGGCCACGAACCGGGATCCTCCGTTCTCCACCTCCCAAAGTACTGGGTTTACAAGCGTGCGCCACCACGCCCGGCTATTTTTTTTTTTTTTTTAAACACAGTCTCACTAAGTTGCTGAGGCTAGCTGAAAACCTGTAATCCTCCTGTCAAATACTGGGATTACAAACTTGTACCACCACACCTGGCCACATCCTTTCTTTAAAATTTTTTCACATAGGACTGGGAATGTATTTCAGTGGTAAAGAGCACTTGCCTAGCATGCACAGGGCCTTGGATTCAATCCCAAGTACTGCAACAACAACAAAAAAGGAAAACAATTAAAGAAAGCTCTCACATATATAAAGCAGGAGCCAGAGTTTTCAGTAGCCTTTCTACTCATTCCCTACTTTGCAACCTTACTATTTCCTGAATGAGCCAGTTAACTTTTAGCATGGGTTATAATTAAGGAAGACATGTTTTGTTTTTTGTATATTTTGTTTTTGATACAGAGTCTCACTATGTTGCTCATGCTGTCTTGAACTCCTGATCTCAAGTGATCCGCCCTTGCCACCATTAGCCTACATGCCAAGCCTACAGAAGCATGTTTTTTATTCAGTTTACCTGTAATTTCAGAATCCATTTTTCTTTGACTTTTTCTTTAATTTTTCAGATGTATTTATGGATTCCTAACATCTATTTAAAATTTAATTATAAAATTTTCTTTCATGAACTCTTGAATTTTTCAAATTGATATAGAGAAGACGAGTTGTACTATTATGTTCCCATTAAGATTTTATTACAAAATTTTTCAAAAGTACAGAAAATTTAGAAGAATTTCTATTCAGCTTCAACTCATACAACCATCTTTTTATTCTACCATTAGCATTTTACAATACTGCCTTAACCTATTTCCATCCATCCTCTATATACCCATTGATTTTAAATTGGTTTTTTTTTTTAATGTGGTACTGGGGATTGAACCCAGAGGCATTCTACCTTCAAGCTATACCCCCCAGCCCAATTATTCTTATTTGGAAACAGGGTTTCATTAGGTCAATGAGAGTCTCACTACCTGATGAGGCTGTCCTCGAACCTGCAATCCTCACGTCTCAGCCTCCCAAATACTGGGATTACAATCATGCACCACCACGCCTGGCACAGGTTATGCTATTTTTTTATCGTGTGTGTGTGTGTGTGTGTGTGTGTGTGTGTGTAGTACTGGAGATTGA
>PVJS01055554.1:0-12616 GCA_004027185.1 Glis glis
AAAAAAAAAATAGGGCCGGGGGTGTAGCGCGGAGGTAGAACGCCCCTGGGTTCAATCCCCAGTACCGCAAAAAAAAAAAAAAATTAGATGGGAGGGCCCGGAGTGGTGGCGCAAGCCTATAATCTCAGTACTTAGGAGGCTGAGACAGGAGAATTGCAGGCCAGCCTCAGTAATTTAGCAAGACCCTCAGCAGCTTAGCAAGATCCTGTTTCAAAATAAGAAACAATTTTTAGAGCCGGGCATGGTGGCGCATGCTTGTAATCCCAGTACTTTGGGAGGCGGAGACTGGAGGATCCAGGTTCGCGGCCAGCCTCAGCTCTTGCTTTCTCTCTCTCTCCCTGTCTGTCTCTCTCTCTGCCTAGTGAGACCCTCCACAACTTCGTGAGACCCGGTTTCAAAATAAAGTATAAAAAAATAGGGTCGGGGGTTTGGCGTGGAGGTAGAACGCCCCTGGGTTCAATCCCCGGTACCGCCAAAAAAAAAAAAAAAGAAACAATTTTTAAAAAGGGTTGGGGGAGCCGGGCATGGTGGTGCATGCCTGTAATCCCTGTTCTTGGGAGGCTAAAACAGGAGGATCGCAGGTTCAAGGACAGCCTTAGCAAGTAGTGAGACTTGCATCAACCTAGCAAGACCCTGTTTCCAAATAAGAAATTAAAAAAAAAAGTTGGGCTGGAGGTGTAGCTCGAAGGTAGAATGCCTCTGGGTTCAATCCCCAGTAACACACATACACACACACACACACACATACACTCAAAGGGCTGGGGGTGTAACTCAGAGGTAGAATGTCCCTGGGTTCAATTCTGAGTACCTTCCCCCAAATCATCTTACTACTAAGAGGATAAAAGAGAAAACTAGATAAAAAAGGTAAAATCATGAGATGACTTTTACCTTATTTTCTTTTGTATTATCTAAATTTCTAAGCCGGGGATGGTGGCATACGCTTGTATCCCAGTACTTGGGAGGCTGAGACAGGAGGATCACAGGTTTGAGGACAGCCTCAGCAAGTAGTGAGACTCATCAACCTAGCGAGACCCTGTTTCTAATTAAAAATAAAATAGGGCTGGGTGTATAGCTTGGTGGTAGAATATCCCTGGGTTCAATCCCCAGTACCACAAAAATATTTTTTAACAAGATACATGAATTTCTTTATAATAGAAAATGTTTGGCCGGGCGTGGTGGCGCACGCTTGTAATCCCAGTACTTGGGAGGCGGAGACCGGAGGATCCAGGTTCGTGGCCAGCCTCAGCTACTTAGTGAGGCCCTCTGCAACTTCGTGATACCTGGTTTCAAAATAAAGGATAAAATATAGGGCCGGGGGTGTAGCTCGGAGGTACAGTCTCGGAGGTACCTGGGTTCAATCCCTGGTACCGCAAAAAAAAAAAAAGAAAATGTTTTCCCATTAGCTATATTTTAATAATTAATTTTAAAATAACTATAGATTCAAAAGAAGTTGTAAAATATTATGTCTAGGATATAGCTTGGTAGTAGAGCGCTTGCCCAATGTCACTTGACCCTGGGTTTAGTCTCAAAAACCACACACACTCACAAATGATAAATAGGCAAGTCCCTTTACCTAGTTACAGGGTTTCAAGAGCTTTTAGATTTCTTTTCTGCAACCCGGTTGGCTAGCCCTTATAAATAGTAATTGTTTGTGTTCATTGAGATCATAGATCTATGATCATTTCATATGAAGTGGAAAATTGAGTAAAATTCAAAATTAGAGATAGGAATTCAGTAGAGAAAGAGTAGTATGGATTTTAGGGTTTGTTTTGTTTTCAAGATGGGATTCTCACTGTGTTGCCCAGGCTAGTCTCTAACTTGGGTGCTCAAGCAATCCTCCTGCCTCACCCTCTCAAGGGCTGGATCTATAGGCAGGTATCACCCTCTGTCGTATGGATTTTGATAAAAGTTTAGGAATAATAAATAAAAGTTAAATAATGCTATATTTAGAGTCTGGATTCACTGTAAGTCTGTCATTTCAGCTAACCTTGTCTCTGGTCTGATTTTTCCATTCATCCCCACGGTTCCAGCAATGCCGGGTGTGCCGAGGGGGGAAGTGGCCTTGTGGAGCAGTGGGCGTGCTGGACCAAGAGGGTGTCCGGGATGCAGACTTTGTTCTTTATGTTGGTGCTTTGGCCACTGAGAGATGCAGCCATGAAAACATCATTTCCTACGCAGCGTATTGTCAGCAGGAAGCAAAAATGGACAGGTAAACTTCTCCTCCGGGGCTTGTTTCCCAAGATCTAGTATGGGGACTTTTAAACCATATTTTAAGTGTTAACAAGTTAACACTGACAGGAATTTTACATTTGCCACGTTGCCTCTAGTAGTGAGATTGCTCTAGTAGAGAATTTTACATTCGCCAGATTGCCCGGACTTGGGGGTAGGAAGGTCATAATAGGACTATTTATTATTCATAAATTAAGAGAAATTTTTTAGTCAGAATGAAAGAAAAAAAAGTGAAGAACTTCCTTTGACTTTTTCCTCTGCCACTTCTCTTCCATTCTTATCCTATCCTTTTTACCATAAACTCCAAAGAAAAATTCTTCTGTCAAGAGAATTTTCTTTCAAGGTGAATGCCTCTATTAGGAAATAATCTGAATTTTAAATTTATCACTTTCATGCTAAAAGTGTAAGATGTTAAGACTATCTGTTCATCTGATTGTCATATCATTTGTTATATATGCTGCACGTAGCTAAATCATCACTTAAAAATTCAGAGACTTTGTGTTTTACAAAAGATTTCAAAAAAATTTCCCAGTGAGGCAGCCAAGGCTCGAAATGAAAAGTGATGATATATATGCCAAAGATTGCCTATCACACACTGGACAAATCAATTAAAGGCAGTAGAAACTGCCACATGTCTCAGAATAGATGGTATGTAACATGCTCAAATTTAGGAGAGGGTAGTGTGACTAATTCATGTGCCCATAAGGACCATTGCTAAGTGCTGAACATCCACCTCTCTGACAAAAGACTCAATGACTTTTTTTTGGTGGTATTGGGGACTGAATCCAGGGGTATTCTGTCTCTGAGCTATGCCCCCAGCCCTGTTTTATTTTTTATTTTGAAAAACGGTCTCATTAAGTTGCGGAGGACCTACAGTAGCTGAGACTGGCTGCGAACCTGTGATCCTCTTGTCTCAGCCTCCCAAGTACTGGGATTACAGGCGTGCGCCACCACACCTGGCTAAGGCTCACTGATTTTAAAGAGCTATTTTTCTTCTATTGATATGTTATTTATTTAAGGAAAAAGAGGAAACTTAATTGTAGCAAGTATACTATAAAAGGAAACGCTGGTATATTCTTCAGAATTGTACTGTGAATCTTGAAGCTGCTTAAGGAAGTCAAAATCAACAGCAACTGTTATGAAAAGTAGTTTCTTACCATGATAAGATGTAATAGTTGATTGGTGAAATGAGTCAAAAGTCTTTTACAGGCCAGGTGTGGTGGCGCACGCTTGTAATCCCAGTACTTTGGGAGGCCGAGACCGGAGGATCCGGGTTCGCGGCCAGCCTCAGCTCTCTCTCTCTCTCTCCCTGTCTCTCTCTCTACTTAGTGAGGCCCTCCACAACTTCGTGAGACCCGGTTTCAAAATAAAGTATAAAAAATAGGGCCGGGGGTGTAGCGCGGAGGTAGAACGCCCCTGCGTTCAATCCCTGGTACCGCAAAAAAAAAATGTCTTTTACATCAACCGTTGAGTATGTCACTGCATAGGAAAAAGTGTTATGTGTTTTTGCAAATATATGTATATGCTAGTGGTCCTTTTTTCCTGAGAGGCTGCCTTTAAATCTATATCTTATAACTCAGTATCAACAAAATTTGGTATTTGAAGTGCTAAATGAGTAGTAAATTAAGTAACTTGATAAAGTAAGATGCTTTCTTAAAATAGATGTCTTTGAGAAATATATTTTTACAATAGTAGTGCTGCAAAATCATGGTTCTTTATCTTAATTTGAACTAAGCTATATGGATTGCATACAAATACACACAAAATCTCATTTTGAATATACTGTTATTAAAAGACCATTGCAAGCCGGGCGTGGTGGCGCACGCTTGTAATCCCAGTACTTGGGAGGCAGGGACCGGAGAATCTGGGTTCGCAGCCAGCCTCAGCTACTTAGTGTGGCCCTCTGCAACTTCGTGAGACCCGGTTTCAAAATAAAGGATTAAAAAATAGGGCCGGGGGTGTAGCTCGGAGGTAGAATGCCCCCAGGTTCAATCCCCGGTACTGCAAAAAAAAAAAAAGGAAAAAAAAAGACCGTTGCAAAGTACTTAATATGATTCCATATTTATATAATAATCTATATATGTACTTGAGTGTGATAAGGAAAAAGTCCGAAATAAGTAGGATTATCAGACATCCTAGTTTGCCCAGGAACCTGAAAGTCTCACATTGCAGGAAACCCCTCAAAAGAAAAGGTAGTGATAAGAAGGCTCAGCAACTTTCAGCAACCCAAGTGATTTGTTTATTGCCCTGTCATATATCTGGTTTCTCTCTCTACCTAGCTGTCTCTGCTTGAAAATATAGTGAAATGCTGAAAATCAAATATGGATTTTGCAGTAAAATAGTACTCAAATTTGAGTTTTTCAGTTCATTCCGTATTTGTTAATGCAATACCAAATACTTTAATTTATGCTAAAGCAAAACCAACTGACATATATACTGTCGTGGGAATGGGTGTTGATTTGCCACACCAGAGGAAAGCAGAGAGTACATGTTTTGAGAATAAAGGATAGTGAAAGTTAGCTACAAAATTACCTTTGATATTAAAAATTTTTCTGTCCTTGAGTAGTTTTTGATAGTGAAATATAGATTAATAAATAATAATAAATATTGTTCTGGATTATAATAAAAATTCAATGTCTATTTTAACAGGCCAATAGCAGGATATGCTAACCTGTGTCCAAATATGATCTCTACCCAGCCTCAGGAATTTATTGGGATGCTCTCCACAGTGAAACATGAGATCATTCATGCCCTGGTAAATGCTTTACCCACTGTCCTTTCCTTCATGCCTTGATTTTCTGCATATTATGTTCTCATTTTGATATACATTTTAAATTTTAAGATTTAAAATTTAAAGTCTTAGATTTGTGCTCAGTAAAACCTGATTAATTAGGTCTCTACCAATAAAGGGTTTTTGCCAGGTGTGGTAGTGCATGCCTATAATCCTAGTACTTCGGAGGCTGAGATAGGAGTATTGCTGGTTCCAGTATAGCCTCAGCAATGTAGTGAGCCTCTCAGCAACCTAGCAAGACCCTGTTTCAAAAATAAAAAAAGGCTGGGTGTGGTGGCGAACACTTGTAATCCCAGTACTTGGGAGACTGAGACCAGAGGATCCGGGTTCGTGGCCAGCCTCAGCTACTTAGTGAGACCCTCTGCAATTTAGTGAGACCCTGTTTCAAAATAAAGAATAAAAAAAAAATAGGGTTGGGGGTGTATCCTGAAGGTAGAATGCCCCTGGGTTCAATCCCTGGTACCACCAAAATAAAAAAATAAAAATAAAAAAAGGAGCCGGGCGTGGTGGCGCACGCTTGTAATCCCAGTACTTTGGGAGGCGGAGACCGGAGGATCCGGGTTCGCGGCCAGCCTCAGCTCTCTCGCTCTCTCTCTCTCTCTCTCTCTCCTTAGTAAGGCCCTCCGCAACTTCGTGAGACCCTGTTTCAAAATAAAAGTATAAAAAATTGGGCCGGGGGTGTAGCGCGGAAGTAGAACACCGCTGTGTTCAATCCCCGGTACCGCAAAAAAAAAAAAAAAATAAATAAATAAAAAAAGGACTGGACGTGTAGCTCAGAGGTAGAACCCCCCGGGGTTCAATCCCCAGAACCCCCCCCCACAAACAAACAAACAAAAAAAGAATGATTAGGATAGTGAGTATTACTCAGGAGGCTTACTCAGGAGACAGGAGAATTGTGAGTTTGAGGCCAGCCTGGGCAATTTGGTGAGACCTCATTTAAAAACAAAACAAAATAAGAAAACAATATAGGAAAGTGGGAACCTAAATAATGTAGTGGGAGAATAAATTGTCACAGCCACTTGAGTGAACCCATTATCTAGTAAATTATTTTTTTTTGTACTAGGGATTGAACCCAGGGGTGTTCTACCTCTGAGCTATACCCTAGCCCATTTTATTTTTAATTTTGAAACAGGGTCTTGCTAAGTCTCTGAGGACCTCACTAAGTGCTGAGGCTGGTCTCCAACTTGTGATCCTCCTGTCTCAGTCGCTCAAGTAATGGAATTACAGGTGTGCACCATTATCTAGTAATAGAAATCTGTGCATATCCTAAATTCAGAGATTTTGCCTTCTTTGTTCTCAAAGAGATATATACAAGATATTTGTTGCAACTATCTAGAAAAAGTTTTTACAATCTAATTGACAAATTTCATTGGAACAAATATGTTTTATTCCTAAAATGGAATATCATATAGTATTTACAATGAATGGACTAGAAGTAATTTATCAACATAGGTAAATACCCCAAACATAGTGTTTAATAAAGAAATCAAGATGCAAAAGTATACATACTACATAAAATCATTTTTTGATATAAAATATAGCTAAACATAAAATTTACCATTTTAGCCTTTTTTTTTCGGTACTGGGGATTGAACCCAGGGGCATTCACCTCCAAGCTACACCCCCAGCCCTATTTTTTATTCTTTATTTTGAAACCAGGTCTCACGAAGTTGCGGAGGGCCTCACTAAGTAGCTGTGTGAGGCTGGCTGCAAACCTGGGATCCCCCTGTCTCAGCCTCCCAAGTACTGGGATTACAAGCATGCACCACCATGCCCGGCTTTTCCTCTTGTAAACTAAGATTTAAGAATAAATGGTATGCTGAAAGGGCTATGAGAGCGTATAGCCATTGCAGAGTCCTGGGCCACTGCTGCTGCTTGATAACCATGGGCCTCCTTGTAGGAAGGAGGTAGGATTACTGCTGCCTCTCAGAAGTACAGGAAAGGGTACTGTTACAAAAATAATGTTTTTTTCTGTATGTATTTGATCACATAGAAATGTACATCTTCACAGTAATTAAGTTCATCTATTTTATTTTAATGAAGTGTCAGGCTTGGCCATGCAATTCAGTGTACTGCTTCCATCATTTCAACTCTTGTCCAGCACTCAGAATGATACCTGATAGGCTCTCAACAAGAAAGAAGGCCAAAACAACTGTAAAAAGCAGACAAACAGAGGAATTATCACAACAGTTAGTGCTTTTTTATATTTTTTTATTTTTTGGTATTGGGGATTGAACCCAGGGACATTCTACCTGTGAGCTACAGCCATTTTTTATTTTGAAAGAGGGTCTTGCTAAAGCTGGCCTCAAACCTGTGTTCCTCCTCCCACATACTGGGATTACAGGCCACCACTGCCGAGAGCTAGTGCTCTTTAGTATGTGATTTTATTTTATTTTTTTGGTACTGGGGATTGAACCCAGAGGCATTCTACCTCTGAATTATACCCCCAGCCCTGTTTTTATTTTCATTTTGAAATGGTCTCACAAGGTTGATGATAGTCTCACTACTTGCTGAGAATGTCCTCAAACCTGTGATCCTCTGGTCTCAGCCTTCTAAGTACTGGGATTACAGGCATGTGCCAACACACATGAGTAGTATATGATTTTTAAAAATTTTTATTATTTTTGCGATACTGGGGATTGAACCCAGGGGCATTCTACCTCCGAGCTATACCCCCAGCCCTATTTTTTTATTCTTTATTTTGAAACGGTATCTCACTAAGTTGTGGAGGGCCTCACTAAGTAGCTGAGGCTGGCCGCGAACCCGGATCCTCGGGTCTCATCTTCCTAAGTACTGGGATTTACAAGTGTGTGCCACCACACTGAGACAGGTATATGATTTTAAAACTCAAATAGTAGCTGGGTGTGGTGGCGCATTCCTGTAATCCCAGTACTTGGGAGTCTTAAGACACGAGGATTGCAGGTTCGAGGACAGCCTCTGCAAGTAGTGAGACTCTCATCAACCTAGTAAGACCCTGTTTCAAAATAAAAATAGGGCTGGGGGTATAGCTTGGTGATAGAATGCCTTTGGGTTCAATCCCCAGTACCAAAAATAAATAAATAAATAAATAAATAAATAAATACTCGAATAGTGCCTGGAAATATCATTATCACACAGTAATTGATGTTATAGTATTTATATTGAAAATAATATTTTTTGGTGGTACCAGGGATTGAACCCAGGGGTATTCTACCTCTGAGTTATACCCCCAGCCCTATTTTATGTTTTATTTTGAAACAGCATCTCACTAAGTTGATGAGGCTGGCCTCGAACCTGCGATCCTACTGTCTCAGCCTTCCAAGTACTGGGATTACAGTCATGTGCCACCATGCCCGGCTTGTAAATAATTTTAAAATATATAATGCATTTTAGAAAAACTTCTATTGAAAATGTTAACTTCAAGTAGAAATTGTGTGTGTGTGTGTGTGTGTGTGTGTGTGTGTGTGCGCGCGCGCGCGCGCACGGTGCTGGGGATCAAACCCAGGGCCTGGTGCATGCTAAGCAAGCACACTACCACTGACCTTCATCCCCAACCTTCAAGTAGAATTTAAATGCATAAATATGGCCCACTTAATTGTTGTTTGAGTGCATTTATGAGAGTTACTGAATTGGCATGGTGCTGTTATATACTGGTATCACACATGTTTGATAGCACACACGTTATGATATCTGTAGTCAGACATAATATTTCCACTTTAAGACATTCTGAATTTTTTCTTACAGGGTTTCTCTGCTGGGCTATTTGCATTCTACCATGACAAAGATGGAAATCCTCTAACTTCAAGGTTTGCAGATGGTCTCCCACCTTTTAATTATAGGTATTTAATATTTTTATTCTTGTTCTTCTCTTGTAGGGAGATGCTAAATCTAGAATCTGAGAATCATAGTATGCTAGGTGTTAAATAGTAGTGTCTTTTTGCTAATGTAAGGAAACTGTAGATATTAAAACAAGACAGGAGCTAGGCTCCGGCTCACACCTGTAATCATTTGACTTGGGTAGCTGAGACAGGAGAATCTCAGGTTCGAGGCCATTGCTTGGTAACATAGTGAGACCCTGTTTCAAATAAAAAAAAATAGGGCAGGCGCTGTAGCTCAGAGGCAGAACACTCCTGGGTTTAATTCCCAGTACCACAAAAATAAAATAAAATCTATATACACTATAAATTTTAACAGAAACTCTTCTATATTACTTTTTTTTTTTGGTTGTCTGGGGATCAAACTGAAGACCTCACACATGTTAGGCAAGTACTCTACAATTGCACCGAATCCCCAGCCCCATATTACTTTTTTTTTTTTTTTGCAGTACTGGGATTGACCCCAGAGGCATTCTACCTCCAAGCTACACCTCAGTCTTTTTTTTTTTGTGGAACTGGGGATTGAACCCAGGGGCATTCTACTTCTGAGCTATACCCCCAGCCCTATTTTTTATTCTGTATTTTTGAAACAGGGTCTCACTAAGTTGCGGAGGGCCTCACTAAGTAGCCGAGGCTGGCCGCAAACCCAGATCCTCCAGTCTCAGCCTCCCAAGTACTGGGATTACAAGCATGCACCACCACACCCAGCTATAAGTTCTTTACAAATTAGGGATATTAATCCTTTTTCATGTTTGTTGTAAATATTTCTCCTGACTAGATGTCTCTTTTTACTTCATTTATTGTATTTTGCCATATAGAAACATTTAAAAATTTTTTATCATTAAATTCATTTATTTTTCTTCATTAATTAAGAAGCTTTTTTTTTTTTTTTTTTTTTTTGCGGTACCGGGGATTGAACGCAGAGGCGTACTACCTCCGCACTACGCCCCCGGCCCTATTTTTTATGCTTTATTTTGAAACCGGGTCTCACGAGGTTGCGGAGGGCCTCACTAAGGAGAGAGAGAGAGAGAGAGAGAGAGAGAGAGAGACAGAGCGAGAGCTGAGGCTGGCCGCGAACCAGGATCCTCCAGTCTCCGCCTCCCAAAGTACTGGGATTACAAGCGTGCGCCACCACGCCCGGCTAATTAAGAAGCTTTTTGCCTTCCTAAATTATAAATATATTCTTCTGTATTTATTCTATTAAATTATTTAATTTTTTTTATTCATAGCTTTAATCCACTTGGAATTTATGTTTACTTTTTATTTTTTTTGTGGTACTGGGTATTGAACCCAGGGCCTTGATCAAGCTCAGTAAGCACCCCTTTGAAATAGGGTCTCGCTAGTTTGATGAGAGTCTCACTACTCACTGAGGCTATCTTTGAACCTGTGATCTTCCTGTGTTAGCCTCCCAAGTACTGGGATTACAGGCATGCGCCACCACGCCCAGTTATGGTTTATCTTTTTAATTCTTTTACTTTCTACCTATTTGTATCCTTGAATCTAAACAATATCTCTTACAGATATATATTTGGTTTTGTTTTTTGTGGTACTGGGGATTGAACCCAGGGACATTCTACTCTGAGCTACACCTCCAGCCCTTTTTTTTGTTTTGTTTTTTTGCGGTACCAGGGATTGAACCCAGGGGTGTTCTACCTCCGAGCTACACTCCCGGTCCTATTTTTTTTTTTTTTTATCCTTTATTTTGAAACTGGGTCTCAGGAAGTTGCAGAGGGCCTCACTAAGTAGCTGAGGCTGGCCGCGAACCCTGATCCTCCGGTCTCCGCCTCCCAAGTACTGGGATTACAAGTGTGCGCCACCACGCCCGGCCTTTTTTAAATTTTGAACTAGGGTCTCACTAAGTTGTGGGAGGGCCTTTATAAGTCGCTGAGGCTGTCCGCAAACCTACGATCCTCCTGTCTCAGCCTCCTAAATACTGGGATTACAGGTGTGTGCCACCATGCCTGTCTTGTTTGGTTTTCTTTTTTTTTTTTTTTTTTTTGCGGTACCGGGGATTGAACCCAGGGGCGTTTTACCTCCAAGCTACACCCCCAGCCCTATTTTTTATACTTTATTTTGAAACCGGGTCTCATGAAGTTGCAGAGGGCCTCACTAAGTAGCTGAGGCTGGCCGCGAACCTGGATTGTCTGGTCTCTGCCTCCCACGTACTGGGATTACAAGCGTGCGCCACCACACCCGGCTTGTTTGGTTTTCTTATATGCCTAAATATATCCCTGGGTTTGCTTTTATTTTTCTTTGCTTTTGCTTTTATTTTATCTAATAAATTTGTCAAAAGGAAGCAGTTGAGGGTCAGGATTTGCTCATGGCAGAAGGCTTACCTAACAGGTGCAAAGCCCTGAGTTCAATCTCCAGCACTGCAATAAATAAATAAATAAATAAATAAAAGGAAGCAGATAATTCATTGTCATGTTAGTCCAGTATTAGCTGTGATGTGAACTTGAACAAGTTACTTCATCTCCTTAAACCTCTGTGCCTTTTTTTTTTTTTTTTTTTTTGGTGGTACTGGAAGTAGAACCCAGGGCCCTCCTACCTCCAGGCTATACCCACAGCCCTGTTTTATTTTTTATTTGGAAACAGGGTCTTGCTAAGTTGCTAAGAGCCTCACTAAGTTTCTGAGGCTGACTTTGAACCCGCGATCCTCCTGTCTCAGCCTCCAAAGTACTGGGATTACAAGCGTGCGCCACTACACCCAACTGGTACTAGGGCTCTCTACCTCTGAGCTATATTCCAGTCCTTTTAATATTTATTTATAGCCGGGTGTGGTGGTGCACGCTTGCAATCCCAGTACTTGGGAGGCTGAGACAGGAGGATTGTAGGTTCATGCCAGCCTCAGCAACTTAGTGAGGTCCTCTGCAACTTATTGAGACCCCATTTCAGAATAAACAATAAAATAGGGCTGGGGTTGTAGCCCAGAGGTAGAATGTCTCTGGTTCAATCCCCAGCACCAATATATATATAAATATATATATATTTATTTATTTACTTACATACTTATTTGTGTTGGGGATTGAATTTAGGGGTATTCTACCTCTGAACTACATCCCCAGTCCTTTATATTGTTTACTTTATCTATTTATTTTTCTTCTTCTTATTATTTATTTTTCTTCATTATTATTATTATTATTATTATTATTATTTGTGTGTGTGTGTGTGTGTGTGTGTGATTCTGGGGATAGAACCCAGGGGCATTCTACCTCTGAGCTACATACCCAGCCTTATTTTATTTATTTATTTTTTTTCAGAGTATCTCGCTAAGTTCCTGAGGCTGGCCTTGAACCTGCCATCCTCTGGTCTCAACTTCTCAAGAACTAGGATTACAGGCATGTGCCATCAGGCCTGGCTATATTGTTTACTTTAAAATAGGGTCTCAGCCGGATGTGGTGGTACACGCTTGTAATCCCAGTACTTGGGAGGTTGAGACTGGAGGATCCGGGTTCGCAGCCAGCCTCAGCTACTTAGTGAGGACCTCCGCAACTTAGCGAAACCCTGTTTCAAAAATAAAGAATAAAAAATAGGGCTGGGGGTGGAGTTCAAAGGTAGAATGCCGCCGGGCGTGGTGGTGCACGCTTGTAATCCCAGTACTTTGGGAGGCGGAGACCGGAGGATCTGGGTTCACGGCTAGTCTCAGCTCTCTGTCTCTCTGTCTGTCTATCTGTGTCACTCTCTCTCTCTCTCTCTCTTTCTCTCTCTCTCTCTCTCTCTCTCTCTCTCTCTCTCTCCCTAG
>PVJS01055555.1:0-12616 GCA_004027185.1 Glis glis
CTTTCTTTCTTTCTTTCTTTCTTTCTTTCTTTCTTTCTTTCTTTCTTTCTTTCTTCTTTCTCCCTGTGGTACTGGGAATTGAGTCAAGAGGCATTCCACCTCTAGGCCACACCTCCAGCCCTGTTTTATTTTGTTATTTTGAGCAGGGTTTCACTAAGTTGCTTAGGGCCTCGCTAAGTCAATGAGGCTGGCCCCCAACTTGCAATCCTCCTGTCTCAGATTACCAAATACTGGGATTACAGGTGTGTGCCACCACACCTGATTCCCTGCACTATATTTTTTAAAACATGAATTTCAATTACCTCACAATTACAGCACTGTTAGTTGGTTACAGGTCATGATTTAATTGCATCAATCTAGAGTTTACTGCCAAATTATCTTGTTAGTATTCAGAGCCTTTAGGCCACTGGAAGTCTAACTAAACAAAACATGTTGTCATAAATCTTTTCTGAGAAAGGACAGATAGGAGTATTAAAAACCCATAAACAGAAAAGAACCCATCCAAGACATTTCACTGTTTCTTCTTAAGAAATGCCCAACTTTGACCATAGCTAAAAGGCAAGATAGTATATGGCAGGCATTTTTCTACGCTGACATCACTTAAGAATTACAGCTAGATCTTTTGACAAATACTCCAACTCTACTCTAGATGATGAAATGAGACGCTCAGGGAGTAGACTGTGGACATTTGTACGTTTAAAGTTTTTCCCAGTGAATTCCGATGTGCAGCAAGCTTGAAAAATTGACCTACACGAGGGACTGGCTAACTAGGGCTGTTGGCCTGGTCACTTTGTGAATAAGATTTTATTGGAACACAGCCAAACGGTGGCTGATCCTTAAGTTTACAAGAAATTGGTGGTCTTTGTGTAGGCCAAGTGGACCTTAGTCTGCAGATGCCAGACACTTGAGAAACACTGAAGGAATTATTTGGGAGCTTAAGGACTTTGTATCACAATATAGGATAGATAACAAAAGGCATGTCAATTATTAGCAACTTTAATTTTTTTGGTACTGGGTATTGAAACCAGGGATGCACTAAGACTGAACTATATCCATAGCCCTTTTTATTTTATTTTGATATAGGATCACTCTAAATTGCCCAGGCTGGCCTCCAACTTTTGATCCTCCTGCCTCAGCCTCCCGAGTAACTTGGTTTATAGGCATGCATCTGTGCACCTGGCTAATTCTTAATATTAAAGAGTCAGCTCATTACATCCCTATTGCCATCTTTCTGTTTGTGCTCTTTGTCTCCAATATCTGTGTCCTCAAAATCCAAGTGCGATCCTGTTCTCATAGCAAGCTTTCTAATGCACAGATATGGTCATGTCAATTTCCTTCCTAATATCTTTTCACGATCCCCCATGACTCATGCTGCCCTTCAGGGTCAAGTCTAGACAGGGCTACATAATTTGTAGGGTCCGTTGCAAAATGGAAACATGAAGCCCTTTCTTCAAATAGCTATTTAATGCTATTTAAGGTAATGAAAAATAAAGAATTTTTCCTTTTGTGATGTGTCTTTCAACTCAATATGGTATTTTATTTGCTACTTAATGCTATTTTTGTCGTACTGGGGATCGAACTCAGGGGTCTTCTAACTCTGAGCTACACCCCCATCCCTTTTTTATTTTTTGTTTTAAAACAGGGTCTTCCTAGGTTACTGAATTTCTCTATGAGCTGAAGCTATCCTCGAACCTGCAATCCTCCTGTCTCAGCACCCCTCCCGCCCCAGTACTAGGATTATAGTCGTGTGCCACCACATCTGGCTTTAATGTCATTTTAAATAGAGAAAAATTAAAAATTTAAGTTATTAGAACAAATTTTACTATTCCTCTTTATCTTGGGCAATGCTAGTTTTAAATGTAAATATAAGACCACTTATTGTTAATTACAGAATCATCAAAATCACACAGTCTGTGTTTTATGGCTTCTACATGCGTATGTAGAAATGCAGCACAAAACCAGCTCAACTATTTTTATTTCACTGCTCGGTATACTCACATCCCACTAACACTCTAGTGTGTACCCTTGTTTTTCTTTTTCTCTGTCATCATTTTCAACAAAATTCAGGGAGATATCCTAAGAAAGGACAAGCCTGGGCTCTACAGAAGGTCCTGCTTCTTAGAACACCAGCGCCAGTGACAGAAAGTTGGGCCCCCTGCCTCTCTGTGCAGTCAGAGTCCTGCTCACTCAGTGGCAGATGTTACACATTTACTTCAGCATGCTGACTCACGATGCACCTCCACGCACTGTAGGTCTACTAGAACTCTGTGCTCCTGGGCGTCGCGTATGTTCTCTGTGATTGGGAGAGCAAGAAACAGCAGATAGACACAGCCTACTTCCTTTCAGTTATCATAATGCTTTTGAGAGTCACGCATAGCACACAGACTAGCAGTTTATTCCTTTGGATTGATGAGCAGAATTTGACTGTATGGATATACCACAATTTGTTCCATCAGTTCAACAGTTGATAAAGACTTGATTTAGGTTATCTCCAGTTTGGGACTATTATGAATATTGTCAATGAATATTCCCATCCACGCCTTTTTTGTTGATGTGTTTTCCTTTGGTTGGGCCATTAAGGAAGAGTAGAATGGCTGAGTGATGTGGTAGGGAGTCATGTTTAACTTTTTCATAAACTTTCCAAGTGGTTTCCCAAAGTGTTGTACTATTTCACATTTCTGCCTGAGGTGTTTGAGAGTTAATAATTGCTCCATGTCTTCACCTTCATTTTTTAGTTTCAGTTATTAATTTTAGCCATTCTCGTGGTTAGTTGGTGAAAATAATTGTGCTCTTAATTTGAATTTTCCTAATGACTAATGATATTAAGTCGGATTTTTTTTCTTAATACCTTTAAATTCTTGAAGAATGTTTATCTTCCCACCTGATAGATTATAAACCCTGTGACAGTAGAGATTCTTTCTTTCTTTTATCTTTTTAATTTCTAGATTTTATGGCCTTTGTTATTTTCTTTAAAATGTTTTAATGAAATATTCCAAGGGAAAATGAAAAAAAATAGTAATGACCCCTCATGAACTCACTTCATACCCATGTATAAGAATCATCAAATGAGGCCCTTCATGTTTGGTCTATCAATACCTCCCAATCCCCCCCCTTTCCCTCATTAATGCACATTTATTTTAAAGCAAATCTTGGACTGTATTTTTCTAGTTCACACATGTATTTCCAGTGCTTGGAACAATGCCCCAAATGTGGAGGTGGGCACTTGATATTTATTGAATGACATCATTTTAGCTTAGGGTCTTCCCTCAAAGACAAACCATTACTTCGTATCACCTAATTAACAGAGTTGAACTTTGGTGATAAATTTAAAGTGAAATATCATAAGCCTTCAAAAACCATGAAGCTGGCATCTGTTATCTGTTGTCAAAGGGATGTAGGAGCTCAAAAATATTAGTTTTTTTTTCTTAAAAAGATGAACAATATCTCTTGATTAGTTGCTGAAATTTTTTTCTTTTTTTTTTTCTTTTTTGGTTGTGAAGCAATACCTCTGGATAAATCAGCCATGAAAATGACCTTCAGCTGAGGGAGAAGCTGTTTGCTAAAGACTGTATTAGGTTGAATACTGAATAGTCCATCACACCAATAATGGGGCTAGGACAGAATTGCTTGACTCTGGTTCGATGCTACTTTAATACCTGAATCGTAAAACTGGCTGTCAGGATGGAATAAACAATCAGAGTTGCCTGTAGCAGAAAAACAGTCATGGGCTGATGATTGGGGGAAAGCGAAGCCGATGTAAGTCAAACTTCTGGAGCCCACTTCTTTCTAGGGCATAATTCACAATGTAAAAAACCCTCCCAAAACCCTCTTCTTCTACTGGCTCAGAGATAAATAAGACTGCCCGAGAAGTTGGACAGGTGAATACATCTCCCATATTGCTCTGGTTTGCTCCCACAATTAATCCTGGGACTCGAATCCTGAATCTTCAAGGGATTCAGAGTTTTGACAAAATAAATGCCCCAAGGAAGGACGTGCTTTCCAAAGTACAGTTAAGCGTGATAGCCACAGCTTTGTTTTCCCAGAGAATAGCAACTAGGTGACTCAAAATGCTTAATTAAGAGGTTTTATTGCTTGGTGACTTCCACGCTGCTCCTGTTCTTCCCCCTCTGGAACGACTTGGCCAAGCGAGGTGTGCGCATTCCTTGAAACCATTCTCCTGCTCAGCTGGCTTTTCATGCCACGGGCTGTGCGATACTTGACATGAAAACATCACATTTTTAAGGCAGCAGTTTAACAATTTCGGTTAATCCTTGTGTTGTGGTTAGATGCCAATGGCTCCATGAAGGCTACAGTTTAAAATAGCAATTATTTTAAAGTATATCTCTTTTGTACACCACTAGTAAATTGGATTATGTCTCCTGAGCCTCCTGGGAGCATCAGCCAAAGCGTATTTAAAGCTTTTCCAGTGTAATAAATCATCTTTATGGGCTCACAGATATTTTATAATAAAGGTTGGGATTTCCCTAATCTTTTTAATGTGAAATTCATGTTTCTTTCTCTCCATTAATCCTTATCCCATTTCTGTGACTCCACTCACACATTAAATTTATCTAGGCAATCAGCCAAAGTGGGGTGTTTGTTTACTTTCTTCCTAAAGCTGGACTTTTCATCCAAATGACACACAGTATGTTAGAACTCTGTTCTGACCTTGCTGCAAAAAAAAAAAACAGGTAACTGTTATTGTGAATTGCGAGTAGATGATAGGCTTATTAATTACCCACTGGGTTTGTTGGTGTTAACATAAAAGAGGATTTTTTTTTCAGAAACATATGTTTAATATTGTGAGAAAAAAGAAGACTTCTTTTTGTGTGCCTGAAATGAATCAAACTGTAAATTAAGATGCGTTTGAAAAATTGCCTATCACTGGCAACCTGTAGTTTGCACTGTTAGGTGTGTGCCCACACAGTTGTACAATATCTTAATTTTTCAATTTTCAGACATCAATGGATTTTAATTCTGAGCTCCATTTGACTTTGTAGAAACTCCCAACCCCATCCCCAAGTAAAAACAACAAAAACAAGCAGGTAAATAAACAAAAACCACCTACAAAGAGCCACAGTTGAATTATCAATGCTATATTTAAGGGAAAAATATTAGAATCTGAATTCCTTGTGTGTGTGTGTGTGTGTGTGTGTGTGTGTGTGTTACTGGAGATTAAACTCAGGGACATTCTACCTCCAAGCTATAAGCCCAGACTTTTTAATTTTTTATTTTGAAACAAGGTCTTACTAGGTTGCTGAGAGTCTTGCTATGTTGCTGAGGCTGTCCTTGAACCTATGATCCTCCTGTCTCAGCCTCCCAAGTACTGGATTACAGGCATGCACCACCTGCCCAGCTCTGAATTCCTTTAAAGGTGATTTTTTTGTACTAAAAATTATTGCAAAAGTTTACTTTACCCTAAATTAAGGATTGCTTTTTTCACCATGTTCAACATATATTTCTGAGACAAAGCCCCCTCTTTTAACACCAATAAACCAAGTGGGTAATAATTGATAAGCCTGCCATCTACTCAAGATTCACAGCAACTGAGTTACCTGCTTTGTTTGTTTGTTTTGTTTTTTACAGCAAGGTCAGAATAGAGTTCTAATATACTGTGGGTGATTTGAATGAAGACAACATTCAAATAAATGTAATTTATAATTTTAGGTAAAAATTGGTACAAATATCAATCACTGCATTGCATAAAAATAATCAAATACCCAACAGTTAATATGGTGATATTTCTATTATATTCTTTTGGCTACAAGTAATAGAATACCCAATTTAAATGGCTTGAGAAAAATAGCATATTGTCTCCTCGAAAAAGTAGTGGGACACTTTCAGGATTGGTTCAAAAGATTAGTAATATTAGGAAGGATTCAGGCCTCTTTATATTTTAGCTCTCAATCCTCAGAATCATAGGTTTATTTAACCTCTTGGATGTCAGAGTGTAACTATAGTTTAGGTATCACTTGTAGAGATGACATCATCGGCCATAGAAGACAGACAGTTTCCTCCTACATATTTTTTTACTAGGAAGAAAACTTTTCTAGAAAGTTCCCCAGTCAATATTCCCTTGGGTCTCTTCCACTAGAATTGGGTCACATGCGCAGGCCTAGCTACAAGGAAAGTTAAGAAAATGATGTGTGACATTTTGAGATTTTTATTTGAATGCCATCTGGGCCAGGAAGGAAGAAATGGAGAGAGGGAGGAATACAAAAATTGGGAAGACAACAGCTCTCTGTCAGTAGTTAACATCACATTTTATCACAGTGCTGGTATGTGTTAGCCAGCTTTCTGTCACTACAACAAAGGCCTGCGATAACCAACTTTTAAAAAGAGAAGTTTAGGCTTCTCACTCTCAGGATGGCCCTCATTCTCCCTCGAATGTGCAATCCTTGCTTTCCTAAACAAATCTCTGTGCCTCTGCTTAAAAGAAAAAGATAGAGAAAAGTTCCAAAGGTTTCAAAAGTTTCAAAGGTTTCAGTCCTTGGCTGGTGGGTCCGGTAGTTTGGGGGTCTGTGGCAAGGATGAACATCATGGAGGAGAGCACAGGGTGAAGCAAAACCACTCACTTCATTGCTGGGTAATGAAAAAGAGAGAAAGGGAGAGAAACCAGGGTCCCACCATCCCCTCAGGAGCACACCCCGATGACCTGAAGGACCGAGAGGTCCTGCATCCCAGAGGGACCACTGCCTCCCAGTAGCACCACCGGCTGAGAACCAAGCCGATCCAAACGGCAGTGTAGTAAAACCAAGTTGCTAGGAATTAAGCGTGATTTTATTTAAAGCAGACTTTTATTTGTTTTTGCAAAGGAATGTGTATCATTAAATGACAGGCATGTTTTATGGGAGCTTTGTAGATTAGTTCTAATTAAATCTTTTCAATTTTTCTCAAATAAGTTTTGGAAGTCCCCTTTAAACATTCTTAGAAGAAAAGAAACCTTATTGTGATGCTACATTTCCAAGTAATAAAAAACAATAGGATGTGATGAATTGAGAAACTAAATCACCCTTTTTCAATGGGATGTGGCAAAGACCAAGGGACTCGTAAAATGATTAGGAAGTAGGACCCTGCACACAGACAAAGGCACAATGGAAACCAATCAGATTGAACAGACATCAATGCTATAATTATATTCCACAGCAGATGCAGGACTGAGAACACCAGAGCACCTGTTTTGTTCAAACCAGAGCTAGATTTTATAGACACGGCTTGAGAGGCAGAGGGCTACAGTAAATCATCTCTCTTTATTTGGCTTGATTCACTCAAGAGGCAACTAGACTTTCCAGGAGTGGGACAATTTCACTCGGGAAAAGTAACAACAAAAAAAGAAACAACAACAACAACAACAACAAACAACAACACAACAAAAATTTTAGCTTCTTTAGAATGAATGTTCTTATTCTGAAATATTCTGAAAGCATATATTACTTTTCATAGTTTTCTAGGTTTTTTTTTGTACTGGGGATTGAATCCAGGGATGTTCTACCTCTGAGCTACACCCTCAGCCCTTTTTTATTTTTTATTTTGAAGCAGGGTCTCATCAAGTGGCTGAGACTGTCCTTGAACCTGTGATTCTCCTGTCTCAGCCTCCCAAGTACTGGAATACAGGCGTGTGCCACCATACCCAGTTAGTTTTCTGGTTATCTAAAAAGGATACGTGTCCTCTCCCTGGAACGATCAGCTTTAATGCTTGTTAATATTTTAATATTACTAAAAAGTGCTGTGTTGACAGGAGTTCATGAATTCTTGTCATGGTTTAATTTCATTTTTTCCCTCTTTTGATAAAATATAATTCTGGAAGTTGCAAAGGAGACTTAAGATAGCTTGCTTAATAAGTCCTTAACTATAGAAACACAGTCTAAGACTTTCTATATTTTCACTAAATACAAAGGATAGCTTCAAAGTTTACCCTAAGTACTGAAATAAAAGCAATTATGGCTGTATTTAATTGGGGATTAATAGAGAATACAGAAATTATGGTGCATGATTAAGGAGCTATTCCACCCCATGAAAGATAAGGTGCTTTTCTTATTAGAACAAGCACAGCACATTGAAATTTGCTTTTCAAAAAAAATAGTAAAACAACTCATCCTAATGAATATAAAGAAATGCCATTTTATTAATCTATTAATTTTTCAAGAATAAAGGCTTTTTATGTTCTTCATTATCCTAAAAGTCAAAATCTCCATTTCAATAGAGTGTTTTTAAGGGGAGGTGGAGGGAGGTTCTAATGAATATTTATGTCTAAATCTACCCAGATTTGCCTGGTGACAGGACACAGAGCATTTTTATAGACTTTTAAAAATGTGTATGGAGACCAACATGAAAACCGAGATTGGTATCACCTTCAAATTTCTAGAACTGGACGTACAGGCCATTCCAATGGTCATAATCATTTTTTTAGAGGAAGAAATGGCTTTCTCTCCAAGACACAATAGAATAAAACCACTACTTATTTCTTTGCAGCCTAATTGAGCTGAAGATATTTGGTTTATTAAGCCTGTAAAGTATTTGAGTCAGTAGCAGCCATTAGGAGCCCAGCAGTTAGTTATTCCATCTGTCAATCAGTAAGTCAGCAAATATTTATCGAACACCTAGAGTACACACTGATGGATATTGGAGACATAGTGCACAAGTCAAAGGTCGTGGCCTAAGCTTCCAGTTTTCTTTCTTTTGTCTTTTTCTTTAAAGGGCTCCAGTGGAGAATTCTGAAACTTGTTTTTTAAGAAATTATACAGTGATGCTAGTCAACCAGGAAAAAGATGTATACCTGTATAGATGATATACATAACCCTCATAAGGCTTCAGCTTAAACATAATGTCATGCAGAGAACCTTTCTTGACCTCCAGCAACACTAACCTTCATCAAATGATGAACTCCAATATTACATTGAAAATCTTCTCTCCTTTTTAAGTCTTTATTCTATTTTGAGTTGATTTTTGTATATGGCATGAGATGAAATTTCAATTTTATTCTTCTTCATGTGGATATCCTGTTTCTCCAACACCATTTTTTAGAGACTATCTTTTCCTCAATCTGTGTACTTGGCCTCTGTAAAAAATCATTGACCATCTATGGGTGGGTTCATTTCTGTCTGTTTTTATGCCAGTACTATACAGTTTTGATTACTATAGGTTCGAAATACATTTTGAAATCAAATAGTGTGATTTAATTTGAAAACAAGCATCTTTGTTCTTTTGCTTAAGATTATCTTGGCTAAATGGGGTATTTGTGGTTTCATACAAATTTTAGAACTGCTTTTTCTATTTCTGTGAAAAATGGCATTAAAACTTTGATAGAAATTGCACTGAATCTATACATTGTTTTGGGTAGTATGGCTCTTTTGGTAGTATTAATTCTTCTAATCCATGAACATGGAATTTTTTCCATTTATTTGTGCCATTTGTGCCTTCCTTTTTATATACTTTTAATGATGCATTGTGGTTTTATAGTCTCACATCATAATGTAGTAAATAGTGATAGTGACATACATGCACACAACAGTTGGTGAGTTTCCCCTGGCTCCCTCCCCACTCCCACCTTTCCCATACATGATATTGAGATTGGCATTGGTATTCTCATGTATGTACATAATGTTCATGGAAGTAATTCCTTCGTTAATTCCCCTTCTCCCCCACCCTCCCCTAGACCACCTCCCTCACTCCGCTGGGGTTTCTCCTCCATTATCTAAAGTCCCTCTTGTATCCCAATTACTCCTTAGCTTCTATATATGAGAGAAAACATAGGACTCTTCACTGTCTGTGACTGGCTAATTTCACTTAACATAATGTTCTCCAGGTCCATCCATTTTCCTGCAAGTGACATAATTTGTTCTTTACTGCTGAGTAGAATTCCATTGTGTATATAGCCCATAATTTTGTAATCCATTCATCTATTGATGGACATCTATGTTGGTTTCATAATTTGGCTATTGTGAATTGTGCTGCTATAAACATGGATATGCATGCATTATTATAATATTCTTATTTCAGTCCCTTTGGAAAGATACCCAGGAGTGGTATAGCTGGATCATATGGTGGGTCCATTCCCAGTTTTCTGAGGAATCTCTACACTGATCTCCATAGTGGCTGCACTAATTTGCAGTTCCACCAACAGTGTAGAAGAGGTCCTATTTCCCCACATTCTCGCCAGCATTTATTGTTTGACTTCTTGATGATTATCATTCTAATTGGCGTTAGATGGAATCTCAGTGTAGTTTTGATTTGCATCTCCCTGATTGTTAATGATGTTGAACATTTTTTAACATATTTATTGGCCATTTGTATTTCTCCTTTTGTGAAGTGTCTATTTAGTTCAATTGCCCATTTCTTGATTGTGTTATTTTTTACTGTTGTCTTTTAAGTACTTTGTATATTCTAGATATTAGTACTCTATCAGAGGAATAGCTGGCAAAGATCTTCTCCCATTCTGTTGGTTCTCTCTTTAGACTCTTGATGGTTTCCACTGATGAACAAAAACATTTTAGCTTAATGTCATCCAATTTATTATTTCTTGTTTTAACTCTGAGCTTTGGGGGTTTATTGAGAAAGTTTCTATCTGTGCCTATATGTTGGACTGTTGGACCTATGCCCTCCTCTAGAAATTTGAAAGTCTCTGGTCTAACTTCCAGGTTTTTGATACATCTTAAGTTGACTCTTGTGCAGGGTGAGAGGTAGGGATTTAATTCCATTTTTCTACAAATAGATAACCAGCTTTCCCAACACTATTTGTGGAGAAGATTATCTTTTCTCCAGAGTATGTTTTTAACTTCTTTGTCAAAAATCAAATTGGCTATAAGTGTGTGGCTTTGCTTCTGTATCTTCTATTCTGTTCCATTGTTCCATGTGTCTGTTTTTGTGCTAAAACCATGCTCTTTTTATTACTGTAGCTCTATAGTATAATTGAAGTCAGGTATTGTGATGCCTTCTGCATGGTTTTATTGCTGAGAATTGCTTTGGCTATTTGGGGTCTTTTGTTTTTCCATATGAAATTTAGGACTGATTTTTCTAGCTCTGTATCTTCTTTAATTTCTTTCATCAGTTTTTATAGTTTTCAGAGTACAGATCTTTCACTTCCTTGGTTAAATTTATTCCTAAATATTTAATTTTTTTTGCAATATTGGGGATTGAACCCAGGGACACTTTACACTGAGCCACACCCCCAGTCCTTTTTATTTTTAATTTAGACATCAGGACTAAATTATAGTGTGCTGGCCCTAAACCTGCAATCCTCCTGCCTCAACCTCCCAAGTGCTTGGATTACAGGCGTGCAAGACCACACCTGGCTCTAAATATTTAAAATTTTAAAGACTCAAAACTATAAAACTGCTAGAAGATAGTATAGGGGAAAGGCTCTAAGACATGGGTCTGGGCCATGATTTGGAGTTAACCCCCAAAGCACAGGCAACAGAATAAAAAATAGACAAATGCAGTTGCATCAAACTACAAGGCTTCTGCACAGCAAAGGAAATCAATTAACAGAATGAAGAGACAGCCTACAAGTTGGGAGAAAATACTTGCAAACTATACATTGAATAAGGGGTTAATATCTATATAAGGAGCTCAAGCACCTAAAAAGCAAGAAAACAAATAATCCAATTTAAAAAATGGGTAAAGGACCTGAACAGATTAAAGAAAAAGACATACAAAAGGCCAATGGATATATGAAAATGTTCAATGTCACTAATCATTAGAAAAGTGCAAATGAAAACCACAATGAGATATCAGCTTATAAATGTTAAATAACTATTATCAAAAAGACAAAACATTTTTTGATTGGGTTATTTGTTTTTTTAGTGGTGATTTTTTTAAGTTCTCTGTATATTCTAGATATGAGTCCTCTGTCAGAGGGGTAGCTGGCAAAAATCTTCTCCCATTCTGTCGGCTCTCTGTTGAGGTTCTTGATTGTTTCCTTTGCTGCACAAAAACTCTTATTTTAATGCAATTCCATGTATTGATCCTCATTTTAGTTTCCTGTGCCTTTGGGGTCTTGTTGAGGAAGTCTTTACCTGTGCCTCTGTGTTGAAGTGTTGGGCCTATGCCCTCTTCGAGTAGCTGCAAGGTCTCCAATCAAAAAATGGGCAAGTGAACTGAATAGACACTTCACAGAAGAAGAAATACAAATGGCCCATAAATGTATGAAAAAATGTTCAACATCATTAGCAATCAGAGAGATGCAAATCAAAACGACCCTGAGATTTCACCTAACCCCAATTAGAATGGCAATCATTAAAAACACAAACAACAAATGCTGGCGAGGATGTGGAGAAGTAGGAACTCTACTACACTGTTGGTGGAATTGCAAATTAGTGCAACCACTTTGGAAAACAGTGTGGAGGATCCTCAGAAGAATGGGAATAAACCTACCGTATGACCCAGCGATACCACTTCTAGGCATCTACCCCAAAGAATTAAAACCTAATTACCAGACTAATGCATGTGTATCTATGTTTATAGCTGCACAATTCACAATTGCCAAACTTTGGAACCAGCCAAGGTGTCCATCAACAGATGAATGGATCACAAAACTATGGGATATGTACACAATGGAATTTTACGCAGCCACAAAGAAGAACAAAATCACATCATTTGCAGGGAAATGGAGAGAACT
>PVJS01055556.1:0-12614 GCA_004027185.1 Glis glis
GTCCCTATTTTTTTTATACTTTATTTTGAAACCGGGTCTCACGAAGTTGCGGAGGGCCTCACTAGGTAGAGAGAGAGAGAGAGAGACAGAGAGAGAGAGAGAGAGAGAGAGAGAGCTAGCTGAGGCTGGCCACGAACCCGGATCCTCCAGTCTCCGCCTCCCAAAGTACTGGGATTACAAGCGTGCGCCACCACACCCGGCTCGATCCTCCTGTTTCAGCCTCCCAAGTACTGAGATTACAGGCATGTGCCACCACACCTAGCTTAAAGGTATAATCTAACCTGGTCTAATTACCCCTTAAATACACAGAAGAGATGGCCCAGTTTCCTTTAACTGCTGATATTCTAATATAAATATACAACTATTCAATGCAAATAGACTTTATAAATTTTAAGGCATTTGAAAACTATTCAGGGGGAAACAAATACCATTTGCACCTGACAAAAGTGGTAAGTCAGAATTTAAGTAGATTGCTTGAGCTCAACCAGTAAGTGAGAAAGAGATGCTAAAAATCTTAACTTTCAAAAATCTTTCTCAAGCCGGGCGTGGTGGCGTATGCTTGTAATCCCATTACTTGGGAGGCTGAGACAAGGGGATTGCAGGTTCAAGGACAACCTCAGCAAGTAGTGAGACTCTCAGTAACCTAGAGAGACCCTGTTTCAAAATAAAAATAAAATACGGCTGGGGGTGTAGCTCAGAGGTAGAATGCCCCTGGGTTCAAACCCCAGTACCACTAAAAATAAAAATAAGATAGGGCTGGTGATGTAGCTCAGAGGTAGAATGCCCCTGGGTTCAATCCCCAGTGCAACAACAAAAAAAATCTTCCTCAAAATTAATTTTTATTGGGTATATCATAGGATCCTTCTAAAATTATTCTCTGTGTGTGTGTAGAAACAGAAAGAGAGAAAATGAATATGTTTTTAGCCATGATCCAATATTCAGAAATATTTGGTGATGTACCAAGTGTCAAAGAATAAGGTAGGTACTAAAATACAGGTCAAAATAAATAGACTGTGAAAGGGCAAGTGGCTCAGCTGAGAAGAGAGAAATGTCTGGGCAGGAAAGAGGATGTCTAGTCGGGCGTGGTGGCGCACGCTTGTAATCCCAGTACTTGGGAGGCTGAGACCGGAGGATCCGGGTTAGCGGCCAGCCTCAGCTACTTAGTGAGGCCCTCTGCAACTTAGTGAGACCCTGTTTCAAAATAAAGAATAAAAAATAGGGCTAAGGGTGTAGCTCAGAGGTAGAATGCCCCTGGGTTCAATCCCCAGTACTGCAAAAAAAAAGGAAAGAGGATGTCTGACCGGACCCTCAAAGGATGACAAAGGTGATGTCCGAAGGGGAAGCAGCACTCCCCGCAGAGGCGGAGATGTGCAAAGGCTCGGCAAGGCGAGAGTGAATGGTTGTGTGTCTGAGCAGCGGGGTCATGGAGGAAACACAGCTTGAATGGGAGGCCGGGCTAGGTGGAGAAGTGCTCATACTCCAGTCTCCAGGGTTTCAACTTATAACTATAGGCTGCAAAATTAAAAGGAAAGCAAGGTTCCCAAAATACCTAAAGAGATGGTCTGAGGAAACAGAATAGGGTTTGTGAAGGAAGGTTAAGGTTACTGGTAGCAGTAGTCTATTAGACTTCAAGGCATCTCATACAGATTGATAGCTATAGGTGTTCTCCCTCACCACTGAAGACAGAAGAGAAAGATTCAGAGCCGGGCATGGTGGTGCACGCTTATAATCCTGTACTTGGGAGGCTGAGACAGGAGGATAGCAGGTTCACGGTCAGCCTCAGCAACTTGTGAGGCTCTCCATAACTTAGTGAGACCCTGTTTCAAAATAAAGAATAAAATAGGGCTGGGGATGTAGCTCAGAGGTAGAATGCATCTGGATTCCATCCCCAGTTCCACAAAAAAAAAAAAAAAGAAGAGAAAGATTCAGCGCTCAGCCCTATGATACTACAATATAGGTAAGTAAAAGCACCATGAAAACAAGTAACCCCAAGGAGGAGGGAGGCTGGTGAGAGGTGGGGAAAGGGGCAGGAGCCGAAATGATTTAAAATAAAAATAAGGGTTTATAAGACCATTTCTTGAAGCAGAATAGAAGAGTGGTCTCTTTTTCAGGGATTTTTGTTGTTGTGTTGGTGTTTGTTTGGTTTGGTGTATGGGGTGTTGAGGAGTGAACCCAGGGCCTGTCCATTCCAGGCAAGCACGCTACCTCCGAGCTCCATCTCCAGTCCTCGTGGAGTATGTTACAAGAGATGCTCAGTGATTCAAACACAGTCCTGTCTGACCATCTCAGAGGGGAGCAGCCCCTCACTATCCCTTGTGATTCTATTACCCCTTGTCTGTGAATGGACTAGATGTGACTTCCCCAAACAAACCTAAAGAAAGAAACATTATTCACGTGGAATAATCAGAGAAGACATGCCCAAATTACACAATACATTTAAAGAAATGAGTGTTTATCATTTTCTAATGTACATTACTAGTGCCGGGAGCTGACTGAGCACTGGCATAGTACATAAGTTGTACCACTGTGAAGTACCAGTGCTTATGGGCAGCCTTCTTTCTTAAAATAAGGCAAGAATTTATATTGTAGTTCTGAAGTATAAACTACTTAGCTATTTTCTTCATGAAAAAAAATGACAAATTTAAGTAGAACCCCCAAAACTTAAAGTACCAGCAAATGACCACAAATTCCAAAAGTGTAGGGTTTAAATTAGCATGATCTTACCATATAGGAAATATCAACTGCATAACATTTTAAGAGAAAGGAAAACAGTTAGCAAGTAGGGTGAATGTTGATCCATAACATGAAACTAGTGAGTTGTTTTTGTTTGTTTCTAAAAACTTTCATCATTAACTGAACAAACATGAAGGACAGAATACCTGGTCGATGGAATCAGGTTGAGTATTCCATTGAGAACATAGCTGTACTCTGCATGCTCCTGAGCTACGAGCGCCACCAGACCCTCACAGCAGGCTGTCCGGACCACTACGTGGTCACTGCAACACTTCTCCCACAGCAAGTTCAAAGCAGGGGTCTGAAATCAAAGCAGGGATTAAAAGATGTCTCTAATGAGCAGCATACACACACACACACACACACACACACACAGAGTCATTCATCAATGTGTAACTTGCTCATAGTAGGCTAGCTTTCCTGCACAAAGAGAATGCTGTTGTCACTCTGTTCCTAGAATAAACTAAAGTCACTTTTCCAAGAGAGGTAATGCATGTGTGTTGTTTTTTGTTTGTTTTTTGTGGTACTGGGGATTGAACCCAGGGGCATTCTACCTCTGAGCCACACCCCCGGCCCAGTTGTATTTTTATGTTGAAACAGGGTCTTGCTAGGTTGCTGAGAGTCTTCCTATGTTGTTGAGACTATCCTTCAACCTGGGATCCTCCTGCCTCAGCCTCCCAAGTACTGGGATTACAGGCGTGTACTATCATGCCTAGTTGGATGTGTTTTGATATAGTAACTAGCTCATCTGGTATCTGGGCTGAAAAATAAGGCTAGCTACAGGCAGAGGTATAATCCAAGCTCAAGCAACACGACACAGCAAAGGCTTGATTCTAACACATCCTCTAACAGAACAATTTAACCAGACACCAACAGCATCAGTCTATCATTTAGCCTCAGTTGAACTCCAAATATTACCTATGCTTCAAGCCTTAAATGGCAGTAACATTTTCAGAAAACATTTCTGCTCTCCTACCACCAGCCTCTAGTGACTGCCTGCCCCTCATTTCCGCCCACGGTGCTCCCACCACGACTTGTTCAAGTCTAACGTGGGCCCTGATAAGAGGGAGAAGTAGGACAGGGCGCCAGCCAGCTGCTCATCCCAGGCCAACAAAAGCCGAGAAAAACTACTTCGCCTAAGAAAGAGACTGTGACGTTTTTCCCTTCACAGTGTGAGTTTGTCTTCTTTGATAGAAAAGCACAGAAAGGGCACATAAATAAATATAAATTCTTATTTTGAAAGCCTGTATAAAAGCAGGGATGCTCACTTTTATAACTTTCTCAGGAACTCATGACCCCCAGAAAAGGCTCACTGATAACAATAAACCTATATTTGAATATATCATGGACTAAGTCCATTTAGACTTATATATGGTTTGGGATTTTTTATTAATAAAGAAAAAAACTCATAATGAAGCTATTATTCCTTCCTCTTGACACAGTTTATTAGGAAAATATATAATCTGGGGGGAGGAAATGAAGATCCTCAGCTCCCAAAAAGAGTGGAAGCCAACAACACATTGTTCCTACTTTCCCTCTGTAGCTGAGTGAGAGTCTTTTCAGTCTTAAGATCCCAGTATTAAAAGAATACTTCCCAGTATTAAAAGAATAATAGAGTTAGCAGTCAGTCACTACAGGAAGGAAGTATTTATTTTCCATTTCTCCTTTTATTCAGAAGAACATTTTATTCACCTGTATGGATAATATCAAAGGGCTCTAAATGTCATTACTCTATCACTAAGCCAGAAAGAGAAAATAAATGAATAAGTACACTGCTGCCTCAGGTAATGCTGTGTCCTCATGGAAGTCAGCATCCAGTTATCAGTGGAAGAGGAAACATTTAGTTACAGGGATTTGACATTCAATAAATCCTGGCAGTTTAAGTAAAACCACTAGATCTTCTCAAAGTACATAATGTGATTATAGGCAGGATTAGGATCAGGATTCTCAGAAAACCTAATTTATAGAAGTGCATACAAACGCTAGATAAATGCCAATTAGTGAAGCATGCCCCTACACTTACTTGCACATGGCAGTGAAGCTATAAAGAAATAGAACTTAATAGTGGCTAATCAGAAAGAATGTAAGAAAAAAAGAAATCAATTTATTTCTGTTGTGAAAAAAAAATCTTATTTCCATCACCCATATTCTCTGTACACCTCTCTTAAGCAGAGTTTCCCAACCACCATGTCAAGATACACAATACTAGCAGGTGCAGTGGTACACACCTGTAATCCCAGTACTTGGGAGGCTAAGACAAGAGGATCACAGATTTGAGGACAGCCTCAACAACATAGTGAGACTCTCAACGACCTAGTGAAACCCTGTTTCAAAACAAAAAATAAAAAGGGCTGGGGGTATAGCTCAGAGGTAGAGTGCCCCAGGTTCAATTCCCAGCACCACAAAAAAAAAAAAAAAAAAGATACATGACACCGATCAACCAAAGTCCAAGTAGACTTTTTCAGTATCTCAGGCATTGCTCCAACTCTGGGCACTCAGTTTTCCTCCAGCACCAACTGCCAATGCATGACCTTTCCAGCTTAGAACTCAAGTTTGGAGCTGACCTAAAGCATGAAAAATCTCCTACACCCAAGCACAGCCTCTGTGTTCATTTTCTCTATTGATCAAAAATAGTTGCTCAGATGTAATTCCATCAACCTTCTCTAACGTGTGGCTTCCTTCATTCTAACCATGTCATTTTTTCCTTAATAGTAAAGACTACTCTCCTTCACTCCTCCATATCCCCCTCCTAGAGTCTGTTGTAATAAATTTCAAAACTTAAAAGAATTCTATATGAGCCAGGCGTGGTGGCACATGCTTGTAATCCAAGTACTTGGGAGGCTGAGACAGGAGGATAACAGGTTCAAAGCCAGACATGGCAACTTAGTGAGGCTCTCAGAAACCTAGTGAGACCCTGTTTCCAAATAAATGAAGAAAGCAGGCTGGGGATATAGTTTGGAGGTAGAATGCCTCTGGGTTCAATCCCCAGTACCACACACACACACACACACACACACACACACACACACACACACTGCTATAGAATAAAAACATAGCAAACCAAAAAAAAAAGAAAGAAAAAACAAAACAGACAATGAATTTCTCACCATTCAAAATCATTTCTATGGTAACCTGAACTACAAGGGAAACCAGACAAGAGCATGTGTGTGTAAGCCAGCTGGTAGCAATATCTGAACAGAATTAAAGCACAAAGTTAAATGCAGACCTGGTTTGTGGATTGGTGGATCTTTCCTGCAAAGCCATTTTCCTTTAGGACTGCAGCAATAAGATGACCCACGGCCTGGAAAACAAGCAAAATTAATGAACATATTCCCTCAGAAGGTCTTTCCAAATAGTGCATTTGATGGTAACCAATATCAATACTAGTTAATATGAACAGGCAGCCAGTTGGTGATAAATAAAATTCCTCCTCGTTGACTGAGCATCACGTAGAAGACACTGAATTAGACATGCCACGGATATAACTTCTGATCTTCAGAACAACCCTCAAGGTAGGCATGATTATCCCAGATTACCAATAAGCAAAGTATAATTCATAGGTGTTAAGAAAATTGCCAGATTTTCAGTTTAAGTTGCTGTCACTTAGTAATAAAACATAATTTGAGATTTCTCGATCCATTAAACCATGAAACAAATGAGAAACCCCACAGTTTTAAAAATCATCTTTGTATCTAAATGAAATCCAGCATGTTTCATCGTACCCATAATGAAGTTGGAGAAAAAATTCATCCCCATCTCTATGGCTAGAGTCCATACAGACCTGAACCAACAGATCCCCCCACCACCACCGCCATTCTCCCTCCTCTAGGCCTAGTATTTTAATTTCTTTATTACTTTCTCATATGTTTCAGCCCTCTAATAAGCTTTCAGTCTCATAAAGTTTTTCCCCTATCCTGCTTTAGTCAAAGAGCCCAAAATTAAGTTCAAGACTATTATAGGATTAATTACATAGAAAGATAAATATTGTTATCTCCTATCACCTCAACTTCATACCCCATGTACTTCAGCAATACTAGGCACCACTGTGCTGCCTGAAAGCACCAGGCTGGCAACAACCATGTGACTATGATCATACATGCATATGATCATGCGTATGGTTGGAGAAATGGTCACTACTCCAACCACTGACTGTCCATCCTGTGCTTGGGGTCATGTAGGCTATAGCCTAAAACAGCTGTCAGTCATGCAAAGTCTCCAGAGAAGCTCAAAGATAGGCACAGCACCCACTGCCTGTGTGTGCATGTGTATGTGTGCGTGTGTCACATTGGAACTAATTTAAGACCTCAATGCTTGAAGGTCTCATTTTTTACAACACAAGTCACTCATTTACAAAAATAAGTTTAGCTCAATTTATTCTCTCTCTCTCTCTCTCTCTCTCTCTCTCTCTCTCTCTCACCACCTAGCAAAAGGATAATAACAAGAACTGAGGACCAGTGAATAGTTTGAGTTCCTGTTTCACAGAGTATACCGTATTTCTTTTTTTTTTTTTTGGCAGTACTGGGGATTGAACCCAGGGACATTCTACCTCCAAGCTACACCCCCAGCGATATTTGTTATTCTTTATTTTGAAACAGAGTCTCACTAAGTTGCAGAGGCCTAAGTAGCTGAGGCTGGCCACGAACCCGGATCCTCCTGTCTCAGCCTCCCCAGTACTGGGATTACAAGCGTGCGTCACCATGCCCAGCTGAGTATACCATATTCCATTAGATGTTTCTGGCCATCAACTGCACCATTATTTTATGCACCACTAAGAAAAGAAAAAGGGGTGTCAATTAGTCTATGATATACAATTCTTCTTATAATTTAGAATTTTGATTTTTATATTAATGAAAGAACTCTTTCTGACTCATTTAGAAAATCATAACCAAGTTCACAAATGTGCAGGCAGAACCAACTGTATCTCAACTGCTGCCATCAATAAATAGATGCAATCCAATTTCAAAGATGCTAAAAAGTGAAAATATGTGTAAATCAATGAAATATGGTGCCAACACTGAGCCATGGTTATAAAAGAACAGTAAGAAATACTCAATTCACAGAGGACAGGGCATAGTCACGAGAGCCTAATAAAGCCAATATGAAATACAAGAGAGACCCAAAATCAAGAGCTATAATTCATATTTAGAAAAAGGACTAGAAGGAAATAAGTTTAATGCTATATCTTCCCCTATTCCCAACACACTCATTTTCTCTAATTTACTTTTCAATTCATCTTCTAAAAGACCAGAGACCTAGCCTAAACTGACATGAAAATACAAAAGGCAAGGATAAAGCAGTCTACGCTATTAATTAAAATTTCCACAACAGAATTTAAATTGTCAATCTACACTAAGCAACACAAGCATACTATTCACTTAACAGAAACACACAGAGGCATTTCTCAGTTATCTCTGCTAATGAAGGAACCCCAGGCACAGAAAAATAAAAACTGTGGACAGCATCCTCCAGGCTGTCCTCTTCCTCTTCCTGGTTGGGACCTGTGCTGCACGGAGCAGGATATGACTCCAACCCAGTCAGGTAGAAGGGAATCTTGCATAAGGAGTGTTCTACTCCTCATGGAAGGGTTCCCCACTACCCAGCCAAGTCAATTCCCATGGCAGGCATCTCCGAAGCGAGCTGGTGAAAACATCCAAGGCGCTGTGCTGTCCATGGTGACGTCTTCAGGCTGACTTCTGCTGGCTTCTCAGCTTTACTCTCACAGGGAAAGACAATAAGCCACTATCGCACTTTGACTAACCAAAATGCTTGCAGTGAGCTAAGGGCTAACTAGAAAGCCATCCTCATTTTAACTATTTGTCTTAATTATTGAAAAGCTCTCTAAAATAAATTACCACAATCTCCTACCTCAGTAGATGGATCCAATTTTTTAATCCAGGATATTTTAATTATTTAATGCCATTATTATAAAAATCTATTTCTTAATAGTTGTAGAGGGGTAGAATATCTTTTTAAAATATTAATCTTTCATACTCTGTGATTGTATAATCATTTACCTCTGCTCCCAATAATTAATTATAGACCAAAAAAACTTCATATTCAGGAGCCTAGTAGTTAGCCAAGGTTTTATTATTTCTAGAAGGAAATGTATGATACTATGATATAAATAGATGCTGAGACTGATCAGTTTAAAATATCTGCTTTCCTACTTCAAATATACTTTTTCAACTTTTTTAAATTAACTCATACAAAAGTTGCTTAGTAAAAAAGTCTCTACATGTAAAAGCATGAAATATCTAATGTCAAAAATATAAATTTCAATTAACCATTCACCATGAAGCAAAAATAAACAAAATTACCTGTGATTGGATAAGGGAATTTGGAAAATCAAACCTTTTCCTGATATCATCCGACATTTTTGCTTCTCTTACATGTAAGTATGCAGCGTCTATAACCAAAACATAAGAATACTTGTTAGTCCTCCAATTGGTTTCAGTCAGAGTTCAAACCAATTATTCCTCAAATAAAATAAATGCAATTCACGTACTTCACTCCAAAGATGACAAAGGAAATAAAGCACAGGTCTACACAGAGCAGTCCTTGGCGTAACCTTCACTGTTAAATACCGCAGCCCCCAACTGCTGTGACTGATAAACTAAAACCGCCCAACAGCTCATGGATTTTTCCCATTAGGGTTAATCTTGAAACAGATGAATTCACACTATGGAACCTAAAGAAAATATCCAAAAGTTCAACCACACATTTGAACTCAAAATTAATCCTTTTATGGATCAAAACTTATAAGAGAGAGTCAAACTGTCACAGACTTGTTTATACGATGCCTCCCTTTGGCACAAGATGTCATTTAAGCTCTAATCCCACCGCTAATGACAAGTGTGACTCCTAGGTGAACTTTCTGCAGGAGTATAGAAATGACCTAGAGACACACATCAAAACAGACTGCTTGTCTCCTAAAAGAAGAACAAGCAAGCAATTAGCACAATTTCTAATATTTGTATCACACTTCTCATTCCTACTGGGCTCTTAAGAAAAAGAAAAAAAAGATGCAAAATGGATGGAGGAGGGCAGGTGGGGAGTGAAGGCATGGGACTAATCAGAGGACTTCCTAGGGACCCAACAGATCCAGTTTCCATGCAGCACAGAACCCACCAAGCACACAACTTTGAAAAATATGGTGCTTTAGATTGCCCATTTATCACAATATAATTAAAAAGTAAAATTTATGTCAATACACTAGCTGCTGTGGTTTGGATACTGTTTCAGTGTGAACCCAAGGGTTCATATGTTGAAATTTAATAGCCATCATGAGCTACTCAGAGGGTACAAACTCAATCGAAATAAGATGTTTAGAGCTAGGGCCTTTAGAAGTTAATTAGGATTAGGTAAGATCATCAGAGTGAAATCCTATGACTGAATGCTAGTGGCTTTATAAGAAAAGAGAGAGAGACCAGAAGACAGACAGACAGACACACACACACACACACACACACACACACACTCCCTGTCTCTTGCCATGTGATACCCTGCACCACCCCAGGAATCGGCCAACAAGAAGGCCATCACCAGATATAAGCCCTAAAAACCTTCAGACTCTGGGCTAAATAAATGTCCTTTCTTTATAAAGATACTTAGCCTCAGATATTTTGTTACAGTAACACAGACTAATACACTATGTAACCTTATAAAAATAAAAGTGATCAAAATAAGCTCTCTTGATCTCAAAATATGAAGCACATTGTATTGAACCTGTAACATCTTTCTATTTTCCTCCCATTCTTCCAAAGCTAAACTCCCCAAATGGGTCATTTATCCTTGCTTTTTTCTTCAATATCTATGTCCAACTTTACTCCCTTGAATTTGATATTCCATAACACTGAAACAACTTGTTCTAAGACTGTAAACTATTTCCCGATCTAAATCTACTCACTAGTTATGCTAGGCGTGGTGGCGCACGCTTGTAATCCCAGTACTTTGGGAGGTGGAGACCGGAGGATCCGGGTTCGCGGCCAGCCTCAGCTCTCTCACTCTTTCTCTCTCCCTGTCTCTCTCTCTCTACTTAGTGAGGCCCTCTGCAACTTCGTGAGACCCGGTTTCAAAATAAAGTATAAAAAAATAGGGCCGGGGGTGTAGCGCGAAGGTAGAACGCCCCTGGGCTCAATCCCCGGTACCATAAAAAAAAAATAAATAAATAAATAAATCTACTCACTAGTTTAGCAACTTGAAATTTCTCCAATTTGCTAATTATATCAATCATAAGTTTCTTGGAATTTTCTTCTCCTTTGAATTCCACAATATATCATAACAGAATTCCCAAAATACATCCAGGAAAAAGAAACCTCCTTGGAGGGGAGGGGAGAGGAATTCTATGTAGACATGTAATCACCTATATTCTCATCTAACGATCCATTCATTCCTTAACAAATACTTACTAGAGGCCTGCCATGTATCGAGACTCTGTTCTAGGTGCCAGGGTGCTCTCAGAAAAGAAGACAGACAAAAATCTCTGTCCTCATGCTTAGTCTAGTAGGAAGAGGCAAGCAATAACAAAATACATAAAATATATTAGAAGGTGGTAAGTGCTAAGGAGAAAAAAGCAAAGCAGAGTAATGGGGACAAGAAATGGAAGAGCAGACTTTCTATTTTAAATAAAGTGGTCAGGGTGGGTCACTTCTAGAGAGGATGCAGTTTGAACAAGGACTTAAAGGAGGAGAGGGAGTTGGTGCTACTAAAATAACAGATCTTAGTTTGAGATATAAGTAATGGTGTGTATTATTAAAGAACTTGAGCTGGGCATGGAGTACATGCCTGCAATCCCAGTACTTGGGAGGCTGAGACAGGAGGAAGCAGGTTCATGGCCAGCTTCAGCAACTTAATGAGACCCTGTTTCAAAATTTAAAAAATAGGGCTGGGGGGGGGGTAGCTCAGAGGTAGAATGCCCCTGGTTTCAACCCCAAATACCACCCAAAAAAAAAAAGAAGAAGAAGAACCTGAGAGGGCCTAAAGCAAGAATTCTCCTTAACATTGCTTAACCCAGAGTATCAGGTGTATCTGGTCATACGAGCATGGAAATACCTGTCGGCAGTCTATGCGACCTCCTTCCTGGGATACACTGGGAAACACAGCTCTGCCAGCTCCTCCTCACCCTCTGTCCACTCTGCTTCCTCGGTTCCATCTTCCACCCAGAAGGCACTCCTGCCTACAGGACTGGTGCTCTTTCCCCTTCACAACAACGCCCCCACAGGTATCTATCACCTAGTCCAGACCTCCAATCACTTCCATACTTTCTCTTATGAGGTTCTAAACCACTGAAAATGGGCTGTCAGAAACAAAACATATTTCCTCTTATAAAAAGTATTCCCACCAGCTATGGTGGTGCACACCTGTAACCCAGTACTTGGGAGGCTGAGACAGGAGGATTGCAAGCTTGAAGACAACCTCGGCAATGCAGCAAGACTCTCAGCAACCTAGTGAGACCCTGTTTCAAAAGCAAAAATATATATATAAAAGGTCTGGGGGTGTAGCTCAGAGGCAGAATGTCCCTGGATTCAACCCCCAGTACCACAAAAATAAAAAAATAATAAAATAAATTGTTCCCAGTTCATGTCTCCTCTTCCAGTTCTCCCCACAGTTTCCTGCACCATGATTCTCCAAGTGCAGCCAGGCACACAGTCAGCTGCCTCTCTCTAGCATCCCAGCCTCTGCCTCCCCTCTTCGCTCTGGACTGACCATCTTCCTTCTTCATGCCAGGCTTACTCCAGTAACTTAGTCTCAGGGCTCCCCCTGCTTGAGTTCATCCAATACATCACTGTCAAATTAATTGTCCTAGCCGGGCGTGGTGGCACACGCTTGTAATCCCAGTACTTTGGGAGGCAGAGACCGGAGGATCCGGGTTCGCGGCCAGC
>PVJS01055557.1:0-12615 GCA_004027185.1 Glis glis
CGCGCGGGGACGCCCGGGGGTGTCCGGTACCTGGCGCGGGGGCGCCCCGGCCCAGGTGGCTCCGGGGCCGGCGGTGTGGCGCGCGCGCGGGGACGCCCGGGGGTGTCCGGTACCTGGCGCGGGGGCGGCCCGGCCCAGGTGGCTCCGGGGCCGGCGGTGTGGCGCGCGCGGGGACGCCTGGGGGTGTCCGGTACCTGGCGCGGGGGCGGCCCGGCCCAGGTAAGCACCTGTTTTAGACGAGGTGGTCAATATTGACCCATCTTGATAGGAAACAAATTAATTAGTATGTAAAGCTGACTTATGAGTAAAGATGGAAGAATCACAGAAATCACATAGATTTTACTTTTCCTTAAACCTTTATAAAATAGGGAGAAAATATAAGGCATTAAGTTTGAAAAACTCTAGAGAACTAAAGCTACTGTTTCCTCAACAAATAAATTGTGGGAGTGGGAGTAAAGGGAGGAGGGTATCTGTAAACAAGTGATTCTTTTGAGGGAGGATTGAACCCACAGACTTTTTACCTCCAAGCTACACTCCCAGGTCCATTTTATTTTTTGTTTTTGTGCTTTTTTTCTTTCTTTTTTTGAAACAGGGTCTTGCTAGGTTGCTGAGAGTCGTCTTATGTTGCTGAGGCTGTCCTCAAACCTGCAGTCCTCTGTCTCAGCCTCCCAAATACTGGGATTACAGGCATGTGCCACCAGCTCCCCAGCCCTTTTTTAATTGAAACAAGGGTCTCACTAAGTTACTGAGTCAGGCCTCAAACCTGCGATCCTCCTGTCAGCCTCCCAAGAACTGGAATTGTAGGTGTGCACCACTGTGTCCATCTTTTTATTATTTTTATTAGATAATTGAATATTTGAATACTGAATATTAAAGAATTATTTTTGCATTTCCTAGGCATTTTTAAGGAGGCCTTATCTTTTAGATATCACTAAAATAGATAATATATTTATGAATGAAATGATTGATGTCTTATATTTACTTAAAAATAATATGGGGCCGGGCGTGGTGGCACACGCTTGTAATCCCAGTTCTTTGGGAGGCGGAGACCAGAGGATCCAGGTTCGCGGCCAGCCTCAGCTCTCTCTCTCTCCTTCTCTCTCTTTCTCTCTCTCTCTCCCCCCCACCCCCCGTCTCTCTCTCTCTACTTAGTGAGGCCCTCCGCAACTTCGTGAGACCCAGTTTCAAAATAAAGTATAAAAAATAGGGCTGGGGTGTAGTGCGGAGGTAGAACGCCCCTGGGTTCAATCCCCGGTACCGCAAAAAAAAAAATAATAATAATATGGGAAGCTGGGTAGTATACAGCATATGAATAAAATAAAGTCAGAATGGGTTGATTTACTTCATGTCTTCAAAAGTCTGAAGAATTTATGATGGCCGGGCGTGGTGGCACATGCCTGTAATCTCAGTATTTGGTAGGCTGAGACAGGAGGATCTAAGGTTCAAGGATAGCCTCATCAAGTAGTGAGATTCTCATCAACCTAACGAGACCCTGTTTCAAAATGAAAATAAAGAATAGGGCTGGGCTCAGAAGTAGAATGCCCCTGGGTTCAATCCCCAGCAGCATAAGAAAAAAAAAAACCAGAATTTATGACATAAAAAACCTCTAGAATTGTATGTGAAAAGATGGGGGCTGTAATTAAAAGGTGTTTGAAGGGGATCAGATCCTTAAATGCCCTCTATGTCTACGACTCCAAGTAACCAGGATGAAAACTGACTGAAGTTTATTCTCTGGGTAGGGTCTCTGGGTTGCATTGTTAGTTGAGGTATGAAGCTAGTAAATGAGGACTAAATGAATATATGGATACTGGCTAAAGCAAAACTCAAGTAAGAAAACTAAGTAGTGTTTTCTTTCTTTCTTTTATTTATTTATTTATTTATTTATTTATTGGTGACTCTGGCCATCCCCAAACCTAGATATAACAGGGAAAAAACCAACCAGTACCCTTCAGTGATCCCACAAACAAAAGATTTACACATTCAGACTATTGCTATAACCTTTTTGATCTCCCATTCTTAATTAAGAACAAACATAGCTGGGTGTGGTGATGCACACCTGTAATCCCAGTACTTGGGAGGCTGAGAAGGAGAATCACAGGTTTGAGGCCAGCCTCAGCAGCTTAGCGAGACCCTGCTTCAAAATAAGAAGTAAAATAGTACTGTGGGTGTAACTAGGAGGTAGAATACCTCTGAATTCAACCTTCAGTATCAAAAAAGAAAAAAAAGCAAACATAACCAGTTTATCAGACATCTGAGGAAAATCTCTAATATGAAAGATAAAGACTAAAACCATTAAAATGAACTTGAAAGAAATAGATTACAAAGGGAAGGATGACCCTTTTTTTTGTGGTAAGAGGAAAGGAACTCAGGGACTTTCTACCTCTAAGCTACATCCCCAGCCTTTTTTATTTTTTATTTTGAAACAGGGTTTTGCTAAGTTGCTGAGGGTCTTGTTAAGTTACTGACACCAGCCTAAAACATGAGGTTCTCTTGTCTAAGCCTCCCAGTTACCGGGATTACAGGCAATTGCCATCATGTCCAGCAAGGACAACTTTTTTTAAACTACCATTAATTTCTGTAAAGATATTTCAGATACTATACTGTGACTTTTAAAGAATAAGGTGCTACAAAAACAGTAAGAGCTCAAATAAACTTCCTATAAATTATAAATGAGCATATAATGGAGTGAAAAATAATCATGTAAAGAAAATTATAAGCCTGGTGTGGTGGTACACACCTATAATCCCAGCACTTTGGATACTAAGACAGGAGGATCACAGGTTTGAGGACAGCCTTAGCAAACTAGTGAGATCCTGTTTCAAAACAAAAAATAAAAGGGAATGGGGGTGTAGCTCAGAGGTAGGACACCCCTGGGTTCAATCCCCAGTAGAGTATCTATAGATTTTATTAGGAAAAGTTTGTATATTTTAAAATATGCAGTTTAGTTTCCAAATCAATTAAGAGTGGAGAGGACTGAAATACATAGAAAGAAGTAGAATTTAAGATGGAAGGCAGGCCGGGCGTGGTGGTGCACGCTTGTAATCCCAGTACTTTGGGAGGCGGAGACCGGAGGATCCGGGTCCGCAGCCAGCCTCAGCTCTCTTTCTCACTCTCTCTCTCTCTCTCTCTGCTTAGCGAGGCCCTCCGCAACTTCGTGAGACCTGGTTTCAAAATAAAGTATAAAAAATAGGGCCGGGGGCGTAGTGCAGAGGTAGAACGCCCCTGGGTTCAATCCCCGGTACCGCAAAAAAAAAAAAAAAAAAAAGATGGAAGGCATTAATTGGGATAAATATATAACATGTATGAGTTTATATGCATCCTACAAAATAGTCTTGAAATATAAAAGCCAACCAAAATTATATGGAGAAATGGACAAATCCACAGTGCTTCTATTTACCATTGTAATGGAACTTCTATCTACTATAATATAGTAGTAAGGAAAAGATAAATAAGAATTATAAGGAATAGTAAAAATACTACATTATTAAATAGCCGGACATGGTGGCCCGTGCCTGGAATCCCAGTACTTGGGATGCTGAGACAGGAGGATCCCAGGTTTGAGGCCAGCCTCAGCAACTTAGCTGGTGTCTGTTTCAAAATAAAAACAGAAGCTGGGTGTGGTGGTGCCTGCTTGCGATTCCAGTACTTGGGAGGCTGAGACTGGAGGATCAAAGGTTTGCCACCAGCCTTGGCAACTTTGTGAACCCCTCTGAAACTTTGTGAGACCCTGTTTCAAAATAAAAAATAAAATAGGGCTGAGGGTATAGCTCGGAGTTAAGATGCCCCTGGGTTCAATCTCCAGTATCACAAAAATAAATAAATAAATAAATAAATAAATAAATAAATAAATAAATATAACAGAAAGGGCCGGCAGTGTAGCTCAGAGGTAGAATGCCCCCGGGTTTAATATCAGTACCAAAACAAACAAACAAAAACTACATTATTAGTAATTGTAAAGAATTACAAGTGAAACAACTTAAATATCATGGAAAATTAATAAATATGAGGTGATATGGTCATACAATAAATTATTACACAGCAGTTTAAAGGGGTAAAATAAAGCTCATGAATTAGCTTGGATAAACCTAAAAATATCAAGAATAATAAATACACTGCAGGATTAAATACTTATTCAATATATATAATAATAGTATAAACAGGCATGGAATGAAAAAACAAATTCAGGGTAGTGTTAATCTCTGGGAAGGAATGAGTCAGTTAGATTGGAGAACATTATGTAGGAACTGCAGAAATGTATTATTTCCTTTACTAAAAAAATTGAGCAAAGCCAGGCGTAGTGGCTCATGCCTGTAATCCCAGTACTTGGGAAGCTGAGATGGGAGGATCACAGGTTTGAGGTCAGCCTTAGCAACTTAGTAAAACCCTGTTTCAAAATAAACTAAAATGGGGCTGGGGGTGTATCATAGGTGGAATGCCCCTGGTTCAATCCCCAGTATCCCCCCACCACCAAAAAAAATTGAGCAAAATGCCAATGTGAAGTCGGGCATCATGGTACACGCTTGTAATCCCAGTACTTAGGAAGCTGAGGCAGGAGATCACAGGTTCCAGGCCAGCTTCAGAAATGTAGTGAGACCTTCAGTAACTTATTGAGTTCCTGTTTCAAAATAAAAAATTAAAAAAGGGCTGATAGGTTAGCTCAGAGGTAGAATGTCCCTGGGTTCAATCCCCAGTACAAGAAAACATTTTTGAGCAAATATGAAATACGTAATCATGATGAACAGAAATTTTTAAAAAATGTTTCACAACAAAAATCTCAAAGAAATAAATGAATTTAGCTGTCTTGAATAGGAACGCCCAATGGCTAACCTAAGCCATGTTATTAAAATCAATTTTAAAAAGCCAGAGTTCAAACATATCATTTAATAACTAGAGAAGTTAAAGTAAAACAGAAAGATAGGTTTGCTCTTTTGGAGGCAGGGGAAGTAGCCTATTTTGGAACAGAAAGGAAATCAGAATGATCATTTTAACTAGAGATACAGAATTTTTAGATATTTGGAAGAAATTATTTTAATATATGTAAAACCATCATCTTGACATGTGATTGGGTTAGTATTGTTACCATTAATATTTAGTCTTCTGAAATTCTTTTCATTGAGAAAACCTTTCTGATTGCAGTTTTCATACAAATTATTCCTGGTTTCACATGTGCTGCTCATTTTAATAGGCCTATCAGCTCCTGTACCCAGGGGTCGAAAAGGGAAGAAAGTAAAGACTCAAACAAGTTCATTTGATATACAAAAAGCAGAATGGCTTCGAAAATATAATCCTGAGCAGCTACTTCAAGATGAAGGCTACAAAAAACATATAAAACACCACTGCAATAAGTAAGTAGTAGGGTATTTTAACCCAGTTCTTTAAAAGTTTACCTTTTTAAATTTATTAACAATCTAAGCCGGGCATGGTGGCACACGCTTGTAGTCCCAGTATTTGGGAGGTTGAGACCGGAGGATCCAGGTTCGTGGCCAGCCTCAACTACTTAGTGAGGCCCTCCGCAACTTCATGAGACCCGGTTTCAAAATAAAGGATAAAAAATAGGGCTGGGGGTGTAGCTCCGAGGTAGAACGCCCCTGGGTTCAATCCCTGGTACCGCAAAAAAAAAAAAAAAAAAAAAAAACCAATCTTAAAGCATGGTCTACAGAGCATAAAGTCAGCATGGTCTAAGACCCATCCTTCAGCAATCCCTTTTGTGTCACTGTTTTCACAAACAGATAAATAGAACTGGTCTCCAAATGAACTTATTGTCTCTTACTGGGATATTAAATAATGTTGATTCTGAAGATTTTGGACAAGCATTTTGTACATTGATAGTAATAAGATTTATTTAATCTTATATAATTATTATTTCATTATAAAAATCTGTACAAATTCCTTCCTAACTTCAACCCCATGGATGAATTTTTTTAGTGAATAATGTCTTTGTCCTTTTGATTTATTTTCTCTTGTTTTTAGGGTTTTGCTTCGTGTGAGGATGCTGTATTATTTAAAGCAAGAAGTCATTGGAAATGAGTGTCAGAAAGTATTTGATGGTGTTGATGCAAGGTAAATTAATTAATATTTATATTTATTTTTAGTAACATGATGAGGTAAAAACTGTATGACCAGAAAATTGTATGTGAAGTGGCTCCTTAATTCAGTGAAATTGACAAGAAGGAAAATTTCCCAACCTTCGGGAATTAACCCTCGACAATTTTTTGCCTTTCTCCTATTACTTTCATTTTTGGCTCTATCAGTAAGTCATAATCATAACATTAGTGGTGGTATTAATAATATTAAGAATGGCTTGTAACTGCCAGGCATGGTGGCGCACGCTTGTAATCCCAGTACTTGGGAGGCTGAGACAGGAGGATCGCAGGTTCGCAGCCAGCCTCAACTACTTAGTGAGGCCCTCCCCAACTCAGTGAGACCCTGTTTCAAAATAAAGAATAAAAAATAGGGCTGGGGGTGGAGCTCAGAGGTAGAATGTGCTGGGTTCAATCCCCAGTACCGCAAAAAACAAGAATGGCATGTAACTTAGAGACCGTTAAGGTAGGCACAAGTATAATAACTGATTCATTCATTTCTTTAGGAAGACTGTGTATGTGAGTGTGTGTGTGTGTGTGTGTGTGTGTGTGTGTGTCTCTCTCTCTCTCTCTCTCTCTCTCTCTCTCAATTGAACCCAGGGCTTTGCATATTCTAGACAAGTGCTATACCACTGAGTGACATTCTTTACCCTTCTTTTATTTTGAGAGAATTCTTGCTAAGTTGTCCAGGCTTTAAATTTGTGATCCTCCTGCCTCAGTCTCTCAAGTAGCTAGGATTACAGTTGTGTGCCACCATGTGCAGCAGTCTCAGTTTCTTGAGCTTTCTGTCCTCATCTTTTGTCTCTCCACCACAGCTGACAGGAGGATCCAGGTTCACAGTCAGCCTCAACTACTTAGTGAGACCCTCCGCAACTTTGTGAGACCCGGTTTCAAAATAAAGAATAAAAAATAGGGCTGGGGGTGTAGCTCGGAGGTAGAATGTCCCTGGGTTCAATCCCCGGTACCGCAAAAAAAAAAAAGAAACAGGGTCTCACTAAGTTGTGGAGGGCCTCACTAAGTAGCTGAGGCTGGCCACGAACCCAGATCCTCCGGTCTCAGCCTCCCAAGTACTGGGATTACAAGCATGCGCCACCACGCCCAACTATTATTCTTTATTTTGAAACAGGGTCTCACTAAGTTGCGGAAGGCCTCACTACGTAGCCGAGGCTGGCCACGAACCTGCGATCCTCCTGTCTCAACCTCCCAAATACTGGGATTACAAGCGTGCGCCACCACGTCTGGCTTCCTCTTACTTCTTAAGAGGGTCATTTTGCACCTCTTTCCTCAAACCATGTTTTCACCCTACCACCAACAACCTCCAGTGACCTTACTACATATTTCATGAAGGAAACACACGTGTTCTACTTACATATATGTCCACTTGTTTCTTCCTTCAAGATGCAGTAGAAATGTCCCTCTTCCTAAGGTAAACCTTGTGCCTTGGAACTCATCTCTTCTTATCCTTTTAAGAACTTTACTCCTGTGGTAGTTTTTCTTTTCTGAAAAAACGCTTCTCTCTCTCTCTCTCTCTCTCTCTCTCTCTCTCTCTCCCCCTTCCTCCCACCCTCCCTTTCTCCATTTCTCTCCCTCTTTACTGAATCATTCTCTTGGCCTTAACATACATGCCTTAATATTACTCACTTAACAAAAAAGGAAAAGAAACTCCCTTAGCCCATTATGTAGGATGATGGAGCATAATGGGGTAATATAGATCCTATAGTTCCATTTTTCTGCTCCCCTCCACAACAAACTTTTTTTGTGTGTGTGTGGTACTGGGGATTGAACCCAGGGGTATTCTACCTCCAGGCTACACCCCCAGCCCTATTTTTTATTCTTTATTTTGAAACAGGGTCTCATTAGTTGCGAAGACCTCACTAAGTAGCTGAGGCTGGTCACAAACCCGGATCCTCCAGTCTCAGCCTCCCAAGTACTGGGATTACAAGCGTGTGCCACCACGCCCAGCCACAACAAACTATTTTAATGAGTTTTCTGCATTTTTTGTCTCTTCTGCCTTGCATTTTCTTATCAACCCATTCCAATTCATCTTTCATCTTCACTATCCCGCTGGAATGGTTCTGAACATAGCCAGATGACCTACAATTTGATCAGTTCTCTAAGTTTTTTCTGTCTCTCCCTCTTTCCTAAAATGCTGTCTTCTATAGTCATACATGTTACCATATTCATCGGGATGTTCTTTTACCCACTTCTTGATCTTTTTAATCTCCTTTGCCAGGTCTTATTCCTTTAGTAGTTCTCTAAATGTTGAATTGGTGAAGAGCGCTGTCCTCGGTTCTCTTATGTGTCTATACTTTCTCCTTTGGTGAACCCATGCAGTCTCGTACCAAATAAAACCTTAAACTAGTAACTCTCAAATTTATATTTTCATCCGAGACCTCTCCCCTGAATTTTAAGCTCTCAGTCAATTACTTCCCAACAATTCCACTTAAAATTTGAATTGACATCTTAAACTTCCTCTGACTTTCCCAACTTTACTGTCTCCAGTCCTTTCTCTTCCATTCCCACCTACAAGCCTTCTCCATCCCAGTAAATATATCACCTAGTTGACTGGTATCATTATCATTCTTGTGTCCTCTCTTCCTCTATAGGAGGACCCATTAGCTCAACAAAATACATGCCAAACCTAAGCACTTTTTACTGCCTCCTCTGCTAAATCCTTAGTCCAAGCCACCATTCTGTCATGTTTAGACTTTTGCAATGGCCTGAGTCTCTTTGCCTCCACTTAAGTCCCTCTCTACAGCCTGTCCTTCAAACAACGGCCAGTGTAATCTTTCCAAAGCAAAATCAAGCCATAGCAATCCTCTTCTTAAAACCTTCCAGATGAAACCAGGCTTGGTGGCACATGCTTGTAATCCTAGTACTTGGGAGGCTGAGACTAGAGGATTGCAGGTTCAAGGACAGCCTCAGCAATTTAGTGAAGCCCTCAGCAAGCTAGTGAGATGCTGTTTCCAAATAAGAAATAAAAATTGGCCAGGCGTGGTGGTGCACGCTTGTAATCCCAGTACTTTGGGAGGCTGAGACCAGAGGATCCGGGTTCACGCCCAGCCTCAGCTCTCTCTCTCTCCCTCTCTCTACCTAGTAAGGCCCTCTGCAACTTCGTGAGACCCGGTTTCAAAATAAAGGATAAAAAATAGGGCCGGGGGTGTAGCGCGGAGGTAGATCGCCCCTGGGTTCAATCCCCGGTACCGCAAAAAAAAAAAAGAAATAAAAATCGGTCTGGGGATGTAGCTTGGAAGTAGAATGCCTCTGGGTTCAATTCCCACTGCCACAAAAAAAAAAAAACAGCTCTACAGATGCTTCTCATTTCTCTGAGAATAAAGTCCAAATTCACTATGCCCTACAAAGCCCTACATAACTCTGTGACTTCTTCCTTCACTGTGTCCCTCACCCATAATGCCCCAGCCTCACTCTGTTTCTTTCCTCCAACATGTCAAGCTCATTCTATGTTATTCTACTGGTCTAAATACTCTTTCCCAAGATCTTTCATATAACTGCCCCTTCAAATGACTCAAATCTCAACCCAGTTATTTCCTTCTCAGGCAAGCATTCCCGACCCACCCTAGTTAAAGTAGCCCACCAGTTACTCACTACTACTAAACTTCATTTTATCTCATGCATAATGCCTTTACTATTCAGAAATTATACTTATTTTTATATTGTCTTTCTCCTTCCTTTGCAATTTAAACTGCTTGAAGCTAAGTATGTTATCTGTCCCTTTTTTTTTTTTTTGGTACTGGGGATTGAACCCAGGGGTATTCTACCTCTGAGCTACACCCCCAGCCCTTTTATTTGATTTTTTATTTGGAAACAGGGTCTCACTGGATTGCTGAGAGTCTCAAAAAGTTGCTGGGGCTGGCCTCAAACCTGCAGTCCTCCTCTCAACCTCCCCAAGTACGGGGATTACAGGCATGCACCACCACACCTAATTTGCTATCTGTCTTAATCATTGTTGTCTGAGCCCCTCGAATCTGGGACATATTAAGTGCTTAGTAAATATTTGTTGACTAATTGACTGCTTTCTCTTGGCCTGACTGGGTCTAATCTGCTTGTGATTTCCCAAGGTCTGCTTTCTGTGGGTTCTCCCTTCATTTTCCTTTTCATTAATCTACCTCTCTGGTTTCTTATTGGATTTTAACATATTTAACATATCTCTCTCTCTTTTTTTGGGGTGGTGGTACTGGGTATTGAACCCAGGGGCATTCCACCTCCAAGCTACACCCCTAGCCCTATTTTTATTCTCTATTTTGAAACAGGGTTTCACTGAGTTGCAGAGGGCCTCACTATGTAACTGAGGCTGGCCGTGAACCTGCGATCCTCCTGTCTCAGCCTCCCAAGTACTGGGATTACAAGCGTGGGCTACCACGCCGGCGTTATATCCTTCATTTTAACTGCATGAATATGCACGCGCGCGCACACACGTTACACTACAACTCAGTATCTCCTCAACCTACCACATTATTACTCGCCTTGATTTCACAGCCAAACTTAAGGAGTATATATTATTTGCTATCTCCTTTTTCTTTTTCTTTTCTTTTTTTTTTTTTTTTTTTGTGGTACCGGGGATTGAACCCAGAGGGGTTCTACCTCCGAGCTATATCCCCGGCCCTATTTTCTTTATACTTTATTTTGAAACCGGGTCTCGCGAAGTTGCGGAGGGCCTCACTAAGTAGCTGAGGTTAGCCGCGAACCCGGATCCTCCGGTCTCTGCCTCCCAAGTACTGGGATTACAAGCGTGCGCCACCACGCCCGGCTTACTTCCTTCTTTTTAAAATGCTTCTGTGATACCTTTCCCCTACACTCACTCCTTTTAGTCTTGTGGTTGATGCTTTTCAGGCTCCTTTTCTAGTGTCTTAAACGTCAGAGAGACTTCACACATTCTGTCTCCTTTTCACAGGTGCTCTTTATGGCTTCATTTTTTGAGGAGGGGGTGGTACTGGGGATGGAACCCAGGGGCATTCTACCTCCAAGCTAAGCCTCAGCCCTATTTTATTTTTTTGGTTTGAAACAGGGTCTTGCTAGGTTGCTGAGAGTCTTACTAAGTTTCTGAGACTGGTCTTGAACCTGCAGTCCTCTCTCTCAGCCTCCCAAGTCCTAGGATTACAGGCCTGTGCCATCACACCTGGCTCATTTTTTATCTCTATGCCAATAATGTCTTCCAAATCTCTCTCTCCAGCCCATGCCTCTCTTCTGAACTTCAGATCCGTATTTCTCAGATGTGCCATGATTTACTCTTGCCTCCAGGCCTTTGCATTCTTGCTGAAACATTCTCCCTTTCTTCCATTCTCTTCCTCCTCTTGTGCAGCTAACATCAACTTAGCCTTTCATGGCCTTTCAAGTCTGAGTTAGACACACATTCAAAGTCCCATTTCATAGCCCTTGTCACACAGTGTTGCAGGTACCTGTTTACAAGGGTAGGGGCATCTGTTTTTCTTTTTCTTTTTTTTTTTTTTTTTAGTATTGGGAATTGAACCCAGGGGCATTCTACATCTGAGCTACACCCCCAGCCTGATTTGATTTTTTATTATTTATTCTTTTATTTTTTTATTCTTTATTTTGAAATAGGGCCTCACTAAGTTGCAGAGGGCCTCACAAGTTGCTGAGGCTGGCCACAAAGCTGCAATTCTCGTCTCAGCCTCCCAAATGCTGGGATTACAAGCATGTGCCACTACGCCCAACAGGGACATCTGTTTTAATTCATTGTTGCCATCATTGGCATAGTGAGTGCTGGTTCAACTTTTTTTTTTTTTTTTTTTTGGTGGAACTTGGGATGTAACCCAGGGGCATTCTACCTCCGAGCTACACCCCCAGTCCTATTTTTAATTATTTATTTTGAAACAGGGTCTCACTCTGTTGCTGAGGGCCTCACTGAGTAACTGAGGCTGGCTGTAAACCTGTGATCCTCCTGTCTCAGCATCCCAAGTATTGGAATTAAAAGCGTGTGCCACCACGCCCAATTTGTTTCAACATTTTGAATGAATTTTCTAGCCTGGGAAAATTAAAGGAGGCCTTTATACAGGGTATAACACATGAATGGAGTCTTTAAAAACTGAAATCAACAATAGATACACATCTACTTTATATCCTCTTTGCTAACAGTTTACAGACACCTAATGTTCATGTGGCACTTAAAATTGAACCATGAGTTATTTACTGATTGACTTTTTCTCTTGACAAACAGGAAAACTTTCCACTTCCGATAATGACAATGTTCTGAGCTTAGAGTGCCACCTGATGGTTGGCAAGGGGAACTATCTGACCCATATTTTCCTCCCTCTTGGGATCTTACTTCCAATGTTCTTTTCTCAGCTGGGTGTGGTGGCGCATGCTTGTAATCCCAGTACTTGGGAGGCTGAGACCAGAGGATGCAGGTTCGCGGCCAGCCTCAACTACTTAATGAGGCCCTCCGCAACTTAGTGAGACCCTGTTTCAAAATAAAGAATAAAAAAGAGGCCTGGGGATGTAGCTCAGAGGTAAAATGCCCCTGGGTTCAATCCCTGGTACAGCAAAAAAAAAAAAA
>PVJS01055558.1:0-12614 GCA_004027185.1 Glis glis
AAAAAAAAAAAAAAAAAAAAAAAAAAAAAAAAAAAAAAAAAAAAAAAAAAAAAAAAAAAAAAAAAAAAAAGAAGCAATGGCTAGCTTATGTGCTCATTAGGGAAGAGAAACACTCAGAGAAAGGAAAGAACAGACTGTGAAGCCAGATAAAACAGGGTGAACGGGTACAACCAAAGATAAAACAGCACTGGTAGAAATTATAGTGAATTTCTAGAGGCGCCTGAGCAGATGTTCCAGTCAATGTCTCTAGTGCTTCTTCCCAATCCTCTTCCTTGACCCTCTTTTTGTCCTCTTCCTACCACTTGGTTCTACTCTGCAAGGTCTTCCATCCAACAGATCTTGGTTAAGCATGGTCTTTTAAGCCAGGCCCAGTACCAGGCTCTGAGCATACAGAAGTGAGAAAAACACAATTAAGGACTGTAATCCCAGTACTTGAGAGGCTGAGACAGGAGGATCACAGGTACAAGGCCAGCCTCAACAACTAATGAGACTCTCAGCAACCTAGCAAGACCCTGTTTCAAAATAAAAAATAAAAAGGACTGGGAGAATAGCTCGGAGATAGAATGCCCCTGCATTCAATCCCTAGTACCAGGACGCCTTTTTACCTTCAAGCCTTTCCCAACTTCCCTCACATGTGAGCCAAGACTTTTTTTTTTTGGGGGGGGGGGACTAAGCTCCAGTTTAGTGAGAAAAGCCGAGCTGTGAGGACGAAACTATGTGGAGGGAAGCCACGGGGAGAGCTGCAGCGGATGTTAGAGTGACCTGAAGGCACCTCCGCCCTCCAGTGCCTGGTTGCAGGAGGCAACAAATGTTGCTTTCTAGCTGGGCATGGTAGCACACACCTGTAATCCCAGTGCTTGGGAGGCTGAGACAGGAGGATTGCAGGTTTGAGGACAGCCTCAGCAATGTAGTGAGACTCAGCAACCTAGTGAGACCCTATTTCAAAACAAAACAAAACAAAACAAAACAAAAAAGAGCTTGGGATATAGATTGGAGGTAGAATGCCCCTGAGTTTGATCCCCAGCATAAAAAAAATTGCTCTCTCTCTGCCAGGCGTGGTGGCGCACGCTTGTAATCCCAGTACTTTGGGAGTCAGAGACCGGAGGATCCGGGTTCGCGGCCAGCCTCAGCTCTCTCTCTCTCTCTCTCTCTCTCTCTCTGTCTCTCTGTCTCTCTCTCTACTTAGTGAGGCCCTCTGCAACTTCGTGAGACCCGGTTTCAAAATAAAGTATAAAAAATAGGGCCGGGGGTGTAGCGCGGAGGTAGAACGCCCCTGGGTTCAATCCCCGGTACCGCAAAAAAAAAAAAAAATTGCTCTCTACTTAAACTAATTTGTATTTGTTTAACTTGTTCACAAAGTGTTCTGTCCTAGAATAGCCATCCAGCAATATTGCCTGAATTAAATTGGATGGGGGAATTTATAAAAAGTTGCACAGGCATGATCACACACCCACTAGAATGCTTAAAATTCTAAAAACTGACAATACCAAATGATGAAAATGTGAAAAACCCAAGACTCTCATATATAGCTGGGGAGGGTGGAGGAACGGGTAAAAACACAACACTTTGGAAAACTGTTAGACATTTTAAAATAAAGTTACACATACAACTTCTAATGAAAATAATTCCACTTCTAGGCGTTTACCCAAGAGAAATAGAAATATATGTCCACAAAAAGATATACAAGGATGTCCAGGAGACTAGGGGTGCAGCTCAGTGGTCGAGCATGCACCTAGTATACATAAGGCCCTGGGTTTAATCCCCAGCAACCCCCCCAAGAAAAAAAGAATGCTCCTAACAGCTTTATTTATAGTAGTCCCAAACTGCAGCAAAGAAAATGGGATCAGATTTTTAAAATTTGTATATATTGTACAATACTTAACAATAAAAAGGAATGAATTGCTGGGCATGGTGGCCCACACCCATAATCCCAGTACTTGGGAGGCTGAGACAGGAAGATCACAGGTTCAAGGCCAACCTCAGCGACTTAGTGAGACCCTGTTTCCAAATAAAAACCAAAAAGGGTTGGAGGTATAGCTCAGAGGTAGAATGCCCTGGGTTCAATCCCTAGCACCACACACACACACACACACACACCCACCCACACACACACACCACACATTCATCTGCTTTTTTGTGTGTGTGGTACTGAGGATTGAACCCAGGGGCATTCTACCTCCAAACCACACTCCCAGCCCTGTTTTTATGTTTTATTTTGAAACAGGGTCTCACTAAGTTGTGGAGGGCCTCACTAAGTAGCTGAGGCTGGCTGCGAACCCGGATCCTCTGGTCTCAGTCTCCCAATTACTGGGATTACAAGCATGCGCCACCATGCCCGGCTAAATCTGTGCATTTTATTACATGTAAATTGTCCCTCTTTTTTTAAAGGATATTCATACATCTATGTTCATAGCAGCATTATTTACAGTTGTCAAAAGGCAGAAACAATTTGCTGGGCGTGGTGGCGCACGCTTGTAATCCCAGTACTTTGGGAGTCAGAGACCGGAGGATCCGGGTTTGCGGCCAGCCTCAGCTCTCTCTCTCCCTGTCTCTCTCTCTCTCTCTCTGTCTCTCTCTCTCTCTCCTTAGTGAGGCCCTCCGCAACTTCGTGAGACCCGGTTTCAAAATAAAGTATTAAAAAAATAGGGCCGGGGGTGTAGCGCGGAGGTAGAACGCCCCTGGGTTCAATCCCCGGTACCGCAAAAAAAAAAAAAGGAAAAAAAAGGCAGAAACAATAAAAATGTCTATCAATAGATGGATGGATAAACAAAATGTTTTAGATGCATACAATGGGGTACTGTTCAGCCCTAAAAAGAAAGAAAATTCTAACCTATGCTACAACAGGAATTAGCCTTGAGGAAGTTATGCTAAGTAAAATAATACAGCCACACAAGTAATATTATGTTTACACTGCTATGAGGTACCTGGAGTAGTTAAATTCAGAGAGAGAGAGTAGAATGGTGGTGGCCACAGGCTGGGTGGGGGGAGGGAGGAATAGGGAGGTTGTTTTGTTTTGTTTTTATGGTACTGGGGATGGAACCCTCTGAGCTACACCTCCAGCCCTTTTTATTTTTTTATTTTGAAACAGGGTCTCACTAAGCTGCTGAGCCTGGCCTCAAACCTGTGGTCCTCCTGTCTCAGCCTCCCAACTACTGGGATTCCAGGTGTGTGCCAACATGTCAGGCGAATGGGGAGTCAATGTAATGGGTGTGGAGTTTCAGTTTTGCAAGGTAAAAAGGATTCTGGAGATGGCTGGTGGTGAAGGTTGCACAACAATGTGAATGTACCTAATATCCTTAAACTGGTTTAAGGAGCCGGGCGTGGTGGCGCACGCTTGTAATCCCAGTACTTGGGAGGCTGAGACAGGAGGATCGCGGGTTCGCGGCCAGCCTCAGCTACTTAGTGAGGCTTCTGCAACTTAGTGAGACCCTGTTTCAAAATAAAGAATAAAAAATAGGGCTGGGGGTGTAGCTCAGAGGTAGAATGCCCCTGGGTTCAATCTCCAGCACCACAAATAAATAAATAAATAAATAAAATAAAAAAATAAATAAAAGTGATTTAAGATGGTAAACACTAAGTGATATGTAACCACTGGGGGAAGAAAGAAATTGAAAAGAAATTGCACAGGGACTAACATGAGGTTGCCTGCTGTTTGCTTTGCAAAGCAAGGACATAAGAAACAAGTCACCCTCCACTCTCCACTCTCCACCTGCATTTCATAAAAGGAGGGATAATTCTGAAACTAAAAATATAAAGAGGACCTAGTCTCAGGATACAAAACAGTCCCCACTCCTAAATGACATTTGGACATGTTCCCCTATATCATTCTTACTGTTTTTTTTTTTTTGCGGTACCGGGGATAGAACCCAGGGGCGTTCTACCTCCGCGCTACACCCCTGGCCCTATTGTTTTATGCTTTATTTTGAAACCGGGTCTCATGAAGTTGCAGAGGGCCTCACTAAGTAGAGAGAGAGAGAGAGAGAGAGAGAAAGAGAGAGAGAGAGAGAGAGAGAGAGAGAGAGCGCTGAGGCTGGCCGCAAACCCAGATCCTCCGGTCTCCGCCTCCCAAAATACTGGGATTACAAACGTGCGCCACCACGCCCGGCTATTCTTACTGTTTTTTATTTCATCACAAATTACTTTTTTTTCCCAGCACCCACTTGGAGACCAGAGTTTGGAACCACAACAGTAAAAAAGAAAAGTAGTTTGGAGACCAGAATTTGAAACCATTACAGTACAAGGGGTTTTAAAAATCCTGAGCTCATTGAACCATTATTCTGACCCAAGATGACATTTCCTGGGTCCTGAAAGTATGCTTTCATTCAGGTATGAAATAATGCAAAAATGTCCCACAGAAAGCTATTGGAAGATAGAAGACTGGAGAGACTGCTCCACCATAGTATGAGTGAGGGTTGGGGAAACAGGACATTCTTACCCCGATGTATTCAGATAGTGCGCTTGTGGCTCTCTTGAACCTATGTTCTACTGTGTGTGCCTTTAATGTGGCACTGGCTTCCAGCAACAGTTCTTGCAACGATGGCTTCCCAGAAGGCAGGAAGTGAAGCAACCCAAGCTTGATGCACCGGGAGGCTGAGTCTGTGCGGTGGTGGTAACAAGAAAAAGTAACAAGGGGGATGGGAATATAGTTCAGTGGCAGAGCACTCGCCTGGCATGTACAAGACCCTGGGTTCAATCCCTAGCACTGCAAAAAAGTAACATGTGTGAACCTATAAGGAAATTCAAAGTTGGTTGCAAGGTTTGACCTTAGCTATGGAGTCCCAGAAAATTCTGAGAGTCAGCCAGGCGTGGTGGCGCACGCTTGTAATCCCAGTACTTGGGAGGCTGAGACAGGAGGATCCGGGTTCGCGGCCATCCTCAGCTCACTCTCTCTCTCTCTCTCTCTCTCTCTCTCTTTCTCTCTCTCCAGGCCAGCCTCAGCTACTTAGTGAGGCCCTCCGCAATTTAGTGAGACCCTGTTTCAAAATAAAAACTAAAAATAGGGCTGGGGTGTAGCCCAGAGGTCGAATGCCCCTGGGTTCAATTCCCAGTACGGCCAAAAAAAAAAAAAAAAAAAATTCTGAGAGTCAGCACAGCTTCATGTGTCTGTTAGGCAGTAGTGAGGAGCAAGGTGAGTGGGCATTGCAATCTGAGATGGTGTCAAATTTCTCAGGGTCTACAAGCAGTCTGCTAACTTCATATTCTTCAAGTGGTATTAAAATGCTTTATTAAATTAGCATGACAAAGTTGGTAATGGTTGACAATGTTGGTAAAAAAGTTAATGGTATATCCAAAATTATGTATTAAAAAAGCAAGATATGGCAGGGCGTGGTGGCGCACCCTTGTAATCCCAGTACTTGGAAGACTGAGACCGGAGGATCCGGGTTCGTGTCCAGCCTCAGCTACTTAGTGAGTCCCTCCGCAACTTAGCGAGACCCTGTTTCAAAATAAAGAATAAAAAGCCAGGCGTGGTGGCGCATGCTTGCAATCCCAGTACTTGGGAGGCTGAGACCAGAGGATCTGGGTTCGTGGCCAGCCTCAGCTACTTAGTGAGGCCCTCCACAACTTAGCGAGACCCTGTTTCAAAATAAAGAATAAAAAATAGTGCTGGAGGCCGGGCGTGGTGGTGCACGCTTGTAATCCCAGTACTTTGGGAGGCGGTGACCGGAGGATCCGGGTTCGCGGCCAGCCTCAGCTCTCTCTCTCCCTGTCTCTCTCTCTCTCTCTCTCTCTCCTTAGTGAGGGCTCCGCAACTTTGTGAGACCCGGTTTCAAAATAAAGTATAAAAAATAGGGCCGGGGGTGTGGTGCAGAAGTAGAACACCCCTGCGTTCAATCCCTGGTACCACACACACAAAAAAAGTATAAAAAATAGGGCTGGAGGTGTAGCCCAGAGGTAGAATGCCCCTGGGTTCCATCCCCAGTATCACAAAAAAAAAAAAAAAGGCAAGACATGACGTGACACAGTCTCACACCTGTAACCTCAGCTTGAGAGACTGAGGCAGGAAGATTGAAAGTTCACAGCTAGTGAGAGATCCTGTTTCAAAACAAAAAATAAAAAGGGCTGCGAATGTACCTCAGTGGTAGAGCACCCCTGGGTTCAATCTCCAGTACTGCAAAAAACAAACAAAAAAACATGGTTGAAAGGAATCAGTGTACCGTGATTAACGTGATACTCCTAACATCTGTAATATGTATATCAAATAACACTTTATATTTCTTATATTGTTTTCCCCAGGTAATTATCTGTCATATCAAGGGGGTCTGATATGTTAAGATGTATTTTTCAAAACAATCACACACTTTTAGAAAAATGGCAAATAAGTACAAAAACTGTGTGTGTGTGTGTGTGTGTGTGTGTGTGTGGTGGGGATGGAACCCAAGGCCTTGTGCACACTAGGCAAGTGTTCTACCACTGAATGACATCCCCAACACACAAAAAAACTTATTTATGCCCCTCCATGGGGATTCCCTCCTGACTGTGCTCAAACTCTTTTACCCTATGCCAGCCTGTGCTCCCACATGGATGCCCTCTTCACTCTGGGCTCTGACATTGTCACTTGGTCACCCTTGTGCATGGACACCTTCCTCATCGGGCTCAGACTTTGACGGTCTGCACTGAGCCACCAGCTCACATGAACACCCTCCTCATCGTGCACCGGCTCCCACCCCTTGCACTGAAGCAACTCTCCAACACAGGTACCCTGCTCAGATTCTGGCACCCCACGTTGGGCTGCACCCCTGTGTGCTCTACTTGGATTCTGACACCCTGTGTAGGGCCACACTACCACATGGATGTCCACCTCAGTTTGTTTGGCAGCTCTTCTTCCTTATTTATATGTGTGGGTCCTAGTTTATAATATCTCTGTTTTCCCTTATTTCTAGATTTTCATGGATTCAGATTTCAGAACTGAATACATTTTCCCCATTTCCTAGTTTTTCTTTTGTGTGTGTGTGTGGGGGGGGCACTAGGGATTGAACCCAGGGGGCATTCTACCTCCAAGCTACATCCTCAGCCCTATTTTATTTTTATTTTGAAACAGGGTCTTGCTAGGTTGATAAAGTCTATTTGCTGAGGATGTCTTTGAACCTGTGATCCTCCTGTCTCAGCCTCCCAAGTACTGAGATTACAAGTGTGCACCACCATGCCCGGCCCCTAGTTTTTCCTTCTGAAATGTCTTAATTGACTGGACTTCATCACTGGGTAACTTTTTCAAAAAGTTTATGTATGTCTGACCTGAGATAAATCTTTGCATGTTTGAGACTATTCTTTGATTGCCTTTATACACAAGTAGAAATTTAGCTGGGTATAAAATTGCTTAGTCATACTCATGGCTTCTTAGAACTCTATACATATTTCCCTATAATCTTCTGGGGTGAACCATTGCTGGTCCACCAGCAATGAATTAACTGTGAACCTAGTTTTACCTCTTCCTATTATAAATGACTTGTATTTTCTGCATCGGTTCCTGTAGGATTATTCACATAGTTTATGAAGCTTAGTTAGTTGATGTGGCTATGTCATGTTTCCAAGCCTTGTGTTAATTTTTCCTACAACACAGAGTATCCATTAAATTTGTAGATTATATTCGTTTCAGGAAAGTAATAATTATTATTATTATAGGTATGATCCAATGATGGGAATTTTATGTTCTTTCTCTGTTCAGGTCTCAGGTACTAAAAACTACAAGTGATTTTTATTGTGTGTGTGTGTGTGTGTGTGTGTGTGTGTGTGTGTGTATGAGAATATGTAGACTATGATGTAGGAGGCTGAGATAAAAGACAGCACAGTAACCAGGTATAGTAGTACAAACCTGTAATCCTAGTATGAGGTAAACTGAGACAGGAAGATCAGTGGTTCCAGGACAGTGTGTGGTAACTTAGCAGGACTCTTTTTCAAAATAAAAATAAAAATAGGGCTGAGGGTGTAGCTCAGTGGTAAAGTGACCCTGAGTTCAATCCCCAGTACCAAAAAAGAAAAAAAAATAATAACACAGTAGCCAATTCATTTTCCAAGAACTACAGTGACCAGGCAATAACCAGAACTAATTTTAATTAGTTTATTTATTTTTCTTGTGGTGCTAGGAATTGAGCCAAGGGCTTTGTGCATGCTAGGCCTCATCCCCATCCCTAGAACAAATTTTTAGTATATATATATATATTTTTTTTTTTACAGTACCAGGGATCAAACCCAGGGCCTCTCACATGCTAGGCAAGCACTGTACCACTGAGCTGCACCCCCTAGAACTAATTTTTATTTGATGCTTAACTATACAAGACAAAGACATAAGAACTTTACATATAGTGGCTTATTTAATTCTCATGATAACTATATAAAACAAGTATTATTACGCCATCATTTAATAATGAGGGGTTAAACCTTAGAAAGGTTAAGTGAATTTCCAGAGTTGCATTACTATGAAATGGTAGAGTAGGTTTGGAATCTGAGTTTCCAAAGCAATGTCCACACATTAATCCACTGTACTCTCTTACCCATCTTCTTTCATGGTGTGAATCCTGATGGAGGGGGAGAGATATGTATGCCTCCAAGGGGTATTCATATTTTAAGAAATCAAATCTGTTGGTTCCTATGATGGCATATTATCCTTACAGTATCGTAAGTTAAAAATGTAAAACATGCCAGGCACACACTTGTAATCCCAGTACTTGGGAGGCTGAGACAGGAGGATCGCAGTTTCACAGCCAGCCTCAGCTACTTAGTGAGTTCCTCCGCAAATTAGTGAGACCCTGTTTCAAAATAAAGAATAAAAATAGGGCTGGGGGTATAGCTCAGAGGTAGAACGCCCCCGGGTTCAATCCCCAGTACCGCAAAAATATAAAAAATTAAAAAATGTAAAACATATGAACTGCAAAACTTCTCTAAAAAGTAATTTTTAGCCACTGTCACCCATATCTTTTTTTCAAATGCACCTTAGGTCCTTTCACTGAATGTCCCAAAAGGCACTTAAGTTCAATATCTAAAACAAAATTCATTGCTTTATCCTCTACTAACTTTTTCTTCCCCTCGATTTAATAATTGACACCTTCACACACCCCCCCTTGGTTTCTTTTTCTTTTTTAGTACTAGGGATTGAACCCCAGGGGCATTCTACCTCTGAGCTACACCCTCAGCCCTATTTTATTTTTTATTTTGAAACAGGGTCTCAGCCGGGTGTGGTGGTGCATGCTTGTAATCCCAGTACTCGGGAGGCTGAGACAGGAGGATCCAGGTTCGAGGCCAGCCTCAGCTACTTAGTGAGGCCCTCCACAACTTAGTGAGACCCTGTTTCAAAATAAAGAATAAAAAATAGGGCCAGGGGTAGAGCTCGGAGGTAGAATGCCCCTGGGCTCAATCCCCAGTACCTCAAAAAAAAAAAAAAAAAGAAAGAAAGAAACAGGGTTTCACTCACTAAATTGCTGAGGCTGGCTGCAAACCTTTGATCTCTGCCTCCCAAATACTGGGATTATAAGTGAGCGCCACCACTCCTGGCCTTTCCATTTTTAGTACTGGGAATTGAACCCCAGAGGCATTCTACCTCTGAGCTACACCCTCAGCCCTTTTTTTTTATTATTTTTTTAATTTTTTGCAGTACCGGGGATTGAACCCAGGGGCGTTTTACCTCCGAGCTACACCCCCGGCCCTATTTTTTTTTAAATACTTTATTTTGAAACCGGGTCTCACAAAGTTGCGGAGGGCCTCACTAAGTAGCTGAGACTGGCTGCGAACCTGGATCCTCTGGTCTCCGCCTCCCAAGTACTGGGATTACAAGCGTGCGCCACCACACCCGGCCCCTTTTTATTTTTTATTTGGAAACAGGGTCTCACTAAATTGCTGAGGCTGGCTTTGAACCTGCGATCCTCCTGTCTCAGCCTCCCAAGTGCTGGGAAGCAGTTACTTTTTTCATTCACTGTCAAACATTGTCTTTTCCTTAAAGGCACTGATGATATGTGTTTGTTATTTTAAAATGCACTAGTAGCAGGTTTTTGTTTTGAGGTGCTAGGGATCAAACCCATGGCCTCTCTCACGCTAGGCACTCTACCACTAAGCCACATCCTCAGGCCCCAGTAGTATAGTTTTTAAAGTCATTTGTCATAACGGAAAGTTCAGAAAGTTTGAAACACTAGCCTTTTTGTGAGAGAAAAATAATATGTAGTTCATCTTTATTTATTTAATTAAATGGTACTGGGGATTGAACCCAGGGGCATTTGACCTTTGAGCTACATCCCCATCTCTATTTTTTATTCTTTATTTTGAAACAGGGTCTCACTAAGTTGCGGAGGGCCTCACTAAGTAGCTGAAGCTGGCCGGGAACCTGTGATCCTCCTGTCTCGGCCTCCCAAGTACTGGGATTACAGATGTGCACCACCATGCCTGGCTCTCAGTGTTTTCTTGGACTGATTTATGGCATTATTTAGCTTGGATGCTGTTGGAACCCTCTTGTCCTGACCAGTCTCAGGAAGTCTGCTTCTCCGTCCTCATCAACAATATCACTTAGTAAATTTATTTTGTGCTTAAGTAAACTCGAGTTTTGTTACTTACAACTAAGAACATGGACTGAACAATGATTAAGTTTGCATTTTCATTGCTACTATCACAATACATCCTATTTCTAAATTTCTAAAAAAAAAAAAAGGTTGCCTATGTCAGGCGTGGCAGTACACACTTGTAATCCCAGTACTTGGGAGGCTGAGACAGGAGGACCGCAGGTTCGCGGCCAGCCTCAGCTATTTAGTGAGGCCCTTAGCAACTTAGTGAGACCCTGTTTCAAAATAAAAAAATAAAATAGGGCTAGGGGTGGAGCTCAGGGGTAGAATGACCCTGGTTAATCCCCCAATACCACACACGTACGAAAAAAAAACCCTAATAGAATTGGTTCCTCCAAAGTGATTGATTAAAATATTAATATAACCCATAATTAATATTATACTTAATGTTGGAAGACTGAAGGCTTTTCCTTAAAATCAGAAACAAGCCAAGAATGTCAGTTTTCTATTCAACATTATACTGCATATTCTAGTCAGGGATATTAGGCAAGAAAAAAAAGAAATAAAAAAAGGCATTCAGATAAGACAGAAGTAAAACTACCTCTCCTTGTAGTTGACACGATCTGATCTTATAAATACAAAATGCTAAGCCGGGCATGGTGGCGCACACTTGTAATCCCAGTACTTTGGGAGGCGGAGACCAGAGGATCCGGGTTCAAGGCCAGCCTCAGCTCTCTCTCTCTCTCTCACTCTCTCCCTGTCTCTCTCTCTCTCTACTTAGTGAGGCCCTCTGCAACTTCGGGAGACCCTGTTTCAAAATAAAGTATAAAAAAATAGGGCCGGGGGTGTAGCGCGGAGGTAGAACGCCCCTGGGTTCAATCCCCGGTGCCGCAAAATAAATAAATAAATAAATAAATAAATACAAAATGCTAAGGAATCCACTAGAATATCTATTAGAACTAAGAATCAAGTTCAGCAAGGTCACACGAAACAAGAGAAACATGCAAAAAATCAATTGTATTTCTATATACTAGTAATGAATAATTTAAAAATAAAATTAAGAAAATGATTCAGTTTACAGTGGCATCAAAGGAGAGACTCAGTAACTTAGTGAGACCCTCAGCAACTTGGCAAGACCCTGTTTCAAAACAAAAAACAAAAAGGACTGGGTGTATAACTCAGAGGTAGAATGTCCCTGGGTTCAATCCCCAGTACCCCCCCTTCACTCACACACAATACAATGGCATCTAAAAAAATAAGAAACTTTAACAAAAGAAGTGCAAGACTTTACACTGAAAACTACAAATCATCATTGAAACAAATAAAAGAAGACAGATAAATGGAAAGACATCCCATGCTCATCGATCAGAGGACTCGATATTGTTAAGATGATAAAACTCCAAATTGATCCATAGATTTAATGTAGTTTCTATCAAAATGCCAGCATCTTTTTTTGTTTTTTTTTTCCCCATAAATGCTAAGATGCTTCTAGCATTCATATGGAACTTCAAGAGACTCAGAATTACCAAAACAATCTTGAAAAAGAAGAACACAGAGGACTCTTATTTCCTGATTTCAAAACTTAGTGAAAAGCTGTAGTCATCAAGAGTGTGTGGTTAGCCGGGTGTGGTGGCGCATGCTTGTAATCCCAGTACTTGGGATGCCGAGACCGGAGGATCCGGGTTCGCGGCCAGCCTCAGCTACTTAGTGAGGCCCTCCGCAACTTCATGAGACTCGGTTTCAAAATAAAGAATAAAAAAAAAATAGGGCTGGGGGTATAGCTCAGAGGTAGAACGCCCCTGGGTTCAATCCCCGGTACCGCAAAAAAAAAAAAAAGAGTGTGTGGTAATAATGTTAAGAATAAACATAGAGCCGGGCGTGGTGGCACACACTTGTAATCCCAGTACTTTGGGAGGCAGAGACTGGAGGATCCGGGTTCAAGGCCAGCCTCAGCTCTCTTTCTCTCTGTCTCTCTCCCTGTCTCTCTCTCTCTCTCTACCTAGTGAGGCCCTCCGCAACTTCGTGAGACCCGGTTTCAAAATAAAGTATAAAAAAATAGGGCGGGGGTGTAGCGCGGAGGTAGAACGCCCCTGGGTTCAATCCCCGGTACCGCAAAAAAAAAAAAAAAAAAAA
>PVJS01055559.1:0-12614 GCA_004027185.1 Glis glis
GGGGGTGTAGCGTGGAGGTAGAACGCCCCTGGGTTCAATCCCCAGTACCGCAAAAAAAAAAAAAAAATACAAAAGTCTCTAATAGGTCTGTTTGATTGCAATAAGAAAGAAAAAAATTAAAAGCTTTAAGTGACAACAGCAACAACAAATTCTGTGATCATATAATCTCTATATCTCAAACAAAAATATACATTTAATTATTAAAATCTGTACTCATCCATTATCAGATATAAAGACAAAAGAACAATTAATCATTGTCAATTTGGTCACTCATGTCTTCTTCTAACCTTCTTGCGTGCGTGCGTGTGTGTGTGTGTGTGTGTGTGTGTAAAATATTAACATTCCTTATGTCTTTTGAAAGAAATATTTTCACATACATTGTTTTGTTTAAATTTAAAGTATCTAACTCTGGGTATAAAGAGATTTATACTTTAAGAAATCTCTTGTTTGCTAAATAGTCAAGTAAGAGGCTTCAAATTTTAAATATCCTAATGGTCTATTCAACTAACAAAGTGTGAATAATCAGCCTTCTGTAGGTTTCAGCGCCCCTTTTTCATTCTTCCAAATTAAAAACTCAACCATCTGCCAGATATGTCCTTAGAGCACTTGGATGTTTTTGATTGGCCTGCACCTAGATAAATTATCCTCAACTTTAGAGATACTCTCTTGCAAATAAAAAGTTATAGCAAATATTTTGCAAATGATGCTCCAGAAGAGAAAGTTATCTTCTCAAAGACAACAAAATGAGACCTAACCAGTGGCTTCAATGTTAAGTACAGTAAACCCAGTTTGACTCTAGCAATGTATGAATAGGATAAAAATTGTTACAGAAGATAAAAACAAGAAGCCAGAGAAGGAAATATATTTATATTAAAGCACCTCCGGTAAACTACATTAAACTCACTTATAACCTTGGTGTTAAGTTTTTAGAAAAAATTTCAACTAAAAAATATGCTGAACTAATAGGGTTACTTCCCAGACATGAAACTATGAGACAAAAATAGGCAATTTCCCCTCATTACATGTACCTTTATCCCTTCCTCACAGTAATATTAAGAATAGTCCTTTAGAAGTTTTCTATGTTTATATTAGAATTTTATCCTTTTGCTGGTCAAATGAGCTTTTCCTATTTATTTGTTTTGGGTATTACTACTATTACCATCTTACTCACTTTCCTCAATGGAAAACTTCAGAGTTATACTCAATTCTAGCTGTCTGTCACACTGACATTCAATAACCCACTAAATCCGGTTGAATCTGCAAGGATCCCACTGCTATAACCTCATTTTAGGCCCTAATCATCTCTGCCCTACATTGTTACATGAGCCTCCTATTATCCATCTTTCTTTACTTCAATTAAACCACCAGAGTTCTTACTGAAAACATTAACCCTGCTGAGTCTTCGTTTTTGATAGAATAAAATACAATCTCCATGGTACCATTTTTTTTTCTCATTTTGTTGCTGGGGATTGAACCCAGAGCCTTACACAGGCTAAGTATACACTCTACCACTGAGCAACTTACATTTTGTACTTTATCAACTGCCTTTCTTGTCTCCTATTACTTTTCATAGTCCCCCGTGCACCAGGCATAATGGTTTTCCCTATTGCTGGAGCTATTCATGCTTTCAAAAACTCTTAACACCTCTGTGTTTGCACTTACTAGATTATTTATTGGTTTTCTTGTTTATGTCCTTGTCTTTCCTACCAGAATGCTTTTCAATTTCAGAGAAATTCTTGCTTATATTTTTATCTGGTTAGTGTAGTTCCTTCCTTGTACATAACTGGTTCAAAGTATTCGTGGTTGCATAATGAAAAAACTTTGATTTGGAGTCCCTGATACTTTTTTTCATTATTTTACATTATAACAAGTTTGTCATTGACTGTTTCATTTTCCTTTTTATAATGACCTATTTCATTCTGGAGACAAGAGCAGTGTAGCAATGCAGAGGGTAATCAGTAAAAAACTGTAGTTGTGGGAGGTGCTTTGGAGACAGAGTTGTGTTGGGTATAGACTGGAGAAGGTCAATTGTGGGCTCTGGAATCAAGGTCCCAGGCTTTAAGTCTTTACAATTGTTCATTATTTGACTTCAGCAAGTTATTTGGACTATCAGCCCCTTGTTTTGTTTTTTTAAATGAATATTGAAATAACAATGTGTAACATTTGCTTCCTCTAGTCTAATCGTTCCATCCCTATTTCTAGATATACTCATGTTCCCCTTCCTGCAGGTGGCTCTGCCTGCCACTCTTCCCCAAACCAGGAATTAGTTAGCTTTGGTAGTGAAAGTATGAGAAGCTTTTGGCAGATACAGGAGTATTGCTCAGAATACATTTCCTTGATGCTGCATTCAGCCTTCTGTTTTTTTGCTTCACCTTCTTCAGTGTTTCTGAGAACCTCTTGGTTTCTAAATACAATACTTTTGGCTCCATATTTTGCCCTGTCCTTGGACTTTATGTGTTGCGATTCTCATGTTGCTGCTCACCTGGTGTCATTCGCACAGCTGGTCCTGGCCTCCACTATCTACAGTATCTGAGTTTTGTCACTGCCTTGATTTGAAAACACACACTCCCCTGCAGTGTGATCTTTTTGAGTGTTTAGAATATAGAATAACGTCTCGACGGATGGCTCCTGATAGCCTAGATGAAGCATTACCCTGTTCTCATGAAGCCAGATGCCTACTTTAAACCTTTGTGCATTTACTTTAATAGCAACACTGATTGCAGGTTTCCTAATGCTGTGCATATAACACAAATAATCATTATAGCCTTCCTTTAAGGTAGGCATTATTCATACTTTCCTTTTTCAGATGAAGAACCTGAGGTATAGAAAGGTTAGACAATTCAGCAACGTTTTGCAGTTACTAAGATACAGAACAGGGATTTGACTCTGTTCAGTCTGGCTCTACCGTCTGTTCTAAGCCCTAATGAAATACTGGTTTTCACCCAGAGTGAAGATGACATAAGAGAGCTTCACAGCAGAGATCTTACTTGTAGTTCAAGCCCATTTTCATTCTGTCAAATGAGTGTTTTAAAATACTGTGTGCTAGATAACTGCCACTTGGGGCCATCCAGTGTCTGGTTTTGCTTCCCCCCAGCACCATGACTGTCTTGGTAAAACCTGTCTTCCTCAGCATGTGTAATCTTAAGAGGAAGTGAGTTAGCATACTCTGACCTCCCCTTCAGAAGCTGAAGGACCTAAGCTCCCCAAATCCAATTCTCCCTTAGAACTATGAAATTTGAATTAAATGTCACAAATTGAGAGGTAAAACACAAAACAAAACAACAACATAATCCTGTTCACTTATTTATTTCTTCCAGCTGTGGTACCTGAGTGACTGTCCAGGGCCCCTTGCTGTGGACAGGAGGAAGAAGTGGACATCTTCTAGAGAGGAAAGTCCTTTCCTGGCAATTCTGGTTTTTCAGTTATTCCTTCAGCTCTATGCATGCCTTCATATCCTTCTGAGAAATTTTCTTCCTATTCAAATTACAGAGTTGGTTTATTTTGCTCTCCAACGTCTACACATTGTGGGTAGAGAATACTTAGTAAATCTAGGACTTCCATGTTTCAGCACATAGTATTTTTCATGCACTTATATTTCTGTCTCCCTTTCTTGGCTTGATGATATTGGCTGCTTCAAAGTACCATGTGATTATTTTGAAAAACTGATATAAATAAAAAAAAAGTGATGCCAGAAAAGAAGAAAAATCAATGTGAAAAATATACAGAATATTTATCAACTGGTATTTCAGACACTAGCACATTAAAAAAATAAAAAAGGAAAAGGAAACAGCCTCCACAGTTATTTGGAAAACTACAATTCTGCTTTCGGCAGCACCAAACAGGAAATTCAGCAGAATTCAATTAAGATAGCATGTCACAAACCTAGATCTATATGTGTTCTGAAGAGTGGGTGTTAAAATGGCTTTCATCTCTGGAATGTGAACTCCAAATTCCACACTTGGAAGCAAATTAGAAATCTTCTCACTGTAATTAGAAAATCTCTCACCACAGACTTCATCATGATGAAGCCTAAGTTCCCAGACTGAGAGGCCTCCCTGGCAGCCTCTCTCCAAACATCCATTATTCAAATTAAACACACAGTGACCATAATCCCCTGCCTTGTGAAAGGTTCACCTGCTACCATGCAAATGCACTGACCTTGTCTCATATTCTGGGGTTTGCAAAGAGCCCTCCACCCCATGGTTCATAAGCCACAATGTTCAGAGTTTTAGTTGATAGCTCTTCTACACAGCTTTGAAGAGGAGGCAATAAGAGTGAATTAGCACAAACTGGAACTTCTCTGTGAACTATTTTGCCTTTATAGCTCCAATTTCATAAAGTCCCCCTCAAGCAAAACAATACTTGCTTCCTACAACATTCCTTCCACTTAGAATTGAAAAATAAAAAAATAGACATGATGCTATTTAAGCATTAATGTAAATACACCAGTACAATTGCAAGTATACAAGTGCACAATAAATAGAAAACAAGTTATAAAAACAGAGGAAAAGGAAGCTGGGCATGGTGGCACACGCTTGTAATCCCAGTACTTGGGAGGCTGAGACAGGAGGATCGCAGGTTCGAGGACAGACTCAGCAAGTAGTGAGACCCTGTTTCAAAACAAAAATAAAATAAGGCTGGGAGTGTAGCTTGTAGGTAGAATGCCCCTACGTTCAATCCACAGTACCACACAAAAAAGGGAAAAGACTTTCCTTTACCCCAATAATTTAGAGCTTCAGTTATCAGAGGATAATTTATTATATAACTTAAAATTATAAGAAGCAGAAAAATATAAACAGTGGATAATGTTGATCTATTTTTGTTTTGTAAATTCCTAGGAAAGGTATATAGCATCTTATTCATATCTGTATTGTCACAGTCAGTGAATCACCTCTGTGGGCATTTAGGAAATGGTTGTTAAATGGATGATTAAATATTTTATACTTTATAATGTAAAAATAGTTATAATTTTAATATTTAGGCAATCTACTAACCAAAAGTAAAATAATTCTTACTATCACAATATACATGTGAGCTCTATCTATTTTCATGAATTTCCCAGTGAAATATATAAATAGATTTAGGTAGCAACTATCACCTTTTTATACTGTGAAACATAGGCCAAGATATAAAAAGATTTCTATGGAAAAAGAGAGTCTATGTGTTTAGACTCTGTAATATTGAGAAGTGTATCCAGGGACTTATGTTCCAAAGTTCATATTGCAGAAATTCAAATATAAGACTTTTATATGCAGGTCACATTATGTTAAGTTTATTAACACTATCATATGTTAAGTTCATAACATTTAGTCATGAGTATACTGATTTGTGGAAGCTTTAAACTGAACTAAAAATATCATTGTTTTCTAGTTCATAAATGACCATATATAAACAGTTGCATTAAAATAAAAGTCTATGGCCAGGGAACAAAGGAATAACATCGAACTATGAGTAGAAAAACACTTCAGAGTATTTTTTAAAAAGAGAAGAATCATTTACCCTCTATTCAGTAAGAATATTTATTTCTATGTGCAAAACACTGATCTAAGGGATATACAGATTTAAATATGACACAGGAAAGTTTTGGAAACTTAATTCAATAAGGAAGATCTATATAAAACAACTATATCATGAGGCACATGATGGCAGAATATGGTTAAGTCTCATGAAGAAAGCAAAACCAAATTCCTGTAACTGAAAGGAAAGAGAAATCACACTGGGCCAGCTGCCATAAGTAAAGCCAAATAATCTTGTTATCTCATAGAAATCTACAGGACCATAAATTATGCTAAGCTGAACATCATAAAAAAGGAGGAGTATGGCATGTTATTATCAGGAGCAACTATGGACATCCCTTCAATATGAGGAGAGGGTTCTATACTCAGAGTCCTCCTTCTCTGCTAAAAGACTTTAACAGATTTTTCATTCTGTCTTGGTCTTTATCTAGGAAAGGGATGCTGGTGAATTTCACAGAGCTGAGTCACAGGTACATTCTACAAAGCAACTCCTCTTCTTATCTGACAATCACAGGGCACTAACTCTGGAACCAGTTTCTGGTTCGTGCTTTTTCTATTATGATAACTGGGAAAATAAGCAGCTCATTACTAAACCCACTCACTTGAAAAATTCTCAGTCAGACCTGTTGATGAAATCACAGCAAAAGGAGGGCTGCTCTCATTCCCATGCTCAGCTTATTCTAGGTTGTATTTATAGTTCAAATTCAAATAATCCCTAAATGAAAAATGTGGCATAATAGAGTCTATGAAATATTAATTTTCAAATATTAAAATAAAACATTTTCTAAGGAAAGAGATATGATCCTTAAAATGCATTTTGCATGACTTTTATAACAAACTTAAAAGTGGTTTATAATCAACCAATGGGAAGATAGGTGAAGCTTAGATGTTTTTAGAAATTGTGTATAACTTTTATTTCAGAAGTGTGTATTAAACTTTGATTATACTATGTATGTATTTCTTCTCACCATTACCTTTCCAGGATTAGAAATAGTATCACTCTGACTAAATTGCATAATTGCCATACAAAGTCAACTGCTTACACATAAGGGATTCATAGCCAAATTTTGAGGCTGACTCCATACCACACTGAGAGAGAAGGATACACTGTATTTAGCATCTCATGTAAGCTGTCAAATATTGAGGGAGTAAAAAATGGGTCTATGGAAACAATCTTATTGAGTTTTAACCTTTTCTGTTCTGTGACCTTGGGAAAATATTTGAATCTTGCTAAGCCAGTGTCCTCATCTGTAAAATGGTTGGTTAAATTCCTACCTCTTGCTATTGCTGGAAACACTGAATGAGATAGTTGGTAATATGGGACCTCACCCATTGCTAGTGATAGCCATTGTCAGACAACTTCTGAGAGCACTTTCATCCAATCTTCTTTGCTGGGGAGAAGGCCACATCTATCAAAGCTCCCAGGAAAATTGAATTATTCTGCATCTTTTTTTCTGACATTTTCAATGTGACAACATCTAATGAAAAAATTTACCTGGGCAAATGGATACTATATGAGAAGCTGCAGATCTCCTCTCTCTTCTAGGGATCATAAGAACATTGGCAATTTTAATTAAAATGCCTAGGGGAAGAACTAAGTTACTCTGGTGGGAATATAAAAATGGTGTTTTGTGTCAGGCTGAATATCAAAACAAAAATGTGGCTGTCTACTTGCCTTGCTCCTGAGGGCTGACACTGAAAGGCAATATTACTTTTCCAGAGACAATTAGTTTTTTTTTAAAAGATACCATCAACCAACCTCAGTGAGAAAGAGGAAGGGATGTTTCTGCTGATATATTCATGTTATCTGATATTGGCCAGAGAAAGCACTAGACCAGTGAAAATGTGAGACTCTTGTCTGGTATCAGTACTATGGGTAGAACATATTTCACCATAGACTCAACCTGATTGTTGTTTTGGGCAAAGCAGCCTTGAATTTCTAGTTATTGATATGCTCAGAAGTCTTCAAAACTCTTTATTAAGGATATAATTTAAATTGTGAATACTGGAACCTCTAAGCACAGAGACTTAAATAATATAAAACTGTATTTCTTTCTCACATGAAAGTTGAAATACAAGGAGTACAGGACTGATGAGGTACCCTTGCTACTCCCAACATAAATTCCAGCCTGGACTCCATGGTAACAGATCTAGTGTCTACTACTTCTGCCAGTAGAAAGAGGAAAAACAAAAAATGTCATTTCTAAGGGATATTTACAAGCTTTTGAACATATATTTTGTGCTTATGTTTAAGAGAGAAGCAAAATGACTATCTTCCTGCAAGAGAGTAGTGGCTATGTGTCCAACAACAAGTAAAAGGACTATTACTGCAAGGAAAAAGGGGAGAATAAAAACTGGGGATGATCACCAATCGCTAGCACAGGCTCCTTCTGCAGTCAACGATTTAGTTTCTATTGCATTCATACTTGGCTCCATCAACTCTCTACGAACTATTCTAACTTAGAGATGTCACGATTGACAACTTTCAACTTCTTAAACACATTTTGCCATTTGCATTTTTGTTACTGGTGCTCTCTTCTCCTGTATCACATTTACCTGTCAAAATCCTATCTTTTTGTTAAGAATTAAAAAGGCTTACATTTAAGTGTGGAATAATCCAGGGGCATTGGCATAATGAAAAACAGTCAACAAGTGAAGCAAGCCAAATTGAGACCTGCTTACTATGGCAGAGGTGAGAGTTTGCCTCAGGGAGGAAAGTAGACAATCCAATAAACTACATAAGTATCAGGATCTGTCCTAGTGAGACATAGTGATAGGCAAGCTCAACACTGTAGTTGTGTCCAATTAAAAAGTAAGGCAGAATGTTTGTTGAGATCATGTAATTTGTCAATAGAGGATGAGCCCTGGCTGAGTATTAAATAACAAGTACCCAAAACACTTAACCAAAAGACTTCTAGAACTGATTAACAATTTCAGCAGTGTCTGGATACAAAATCAATCTAAAAAAAACAAGTTGTTTTTCTATATACCAACCATGAATCCACTAAAAAAGAAATCCAGAACACGATTCCATTCACAGTAACCTCAAAAACAATAAAATACACAAGAGTAAATATAACCAAGGAGGTAAGAGACTTCTACAATGAAAACTATGAAACACTAAAGAAAGAAATTGAAGATGTTAGAAGATGGAAGGATCTCCCATGCTCTTGGATAGGCAGAATAAATATAACCAAAATGGCCATCTTACCAAAAGTGATCTACAGATTCAGTGCAATTTCTATTAATAAAATACCATGGTCATCCTTCACAGATCTAGAAAAATCAGCCGTAAAATTTATATGTAACAACAAAAGACCCAGAATAGCCAAAACAGTTCTCAGCAATAAGAACCATGCAGAAGGTATCACAATACCTGACTTAAAACTATACTACAGAGCCAAAGTAATAAAAATAGACTGCTTTGGGCACAAAAACAGACACATAGACCAATGGAACAGAATAGAAGACTCAGAAGCAAATCCACACACTTACAGCCAAGTGATTTTTGACAAAGGGATCAAAAACATAACCTGAAAGAAAGATAGCCTTTTCAACAAATGGTGATTGGAAAACTGGTTATCCACATGTAGAAAAATAGAAATAAATCCTACCTTCTCACCCTGCATGAGAATAAACTCCAGATGGATCAAAGACCTGGAAATTAGACCAGAGGCTTTGCAGTTGCTAGAAGTGGGCATAGGACCAACCCTCCAATACATAGGCACAGGTAAAACTTCCTCAATAAGACCCCAAAGGCACAAGAAATTAAAATGAGGATTAATACATGGGATTGCATTAAACTGAGGATCTTCTGTGCAGCAAAAGAAACTATCAAGAACCTTAATAGAAAGCCAACAAAATGGGAGAAGATCTTTGCCAGCTACTCCTCAGATAGAGGACTAATATCTAGAATATACAAAGAACTCACAAAACTTACCACCAAAAAAAAAACCAAATGACCCAATCAAAGAATGGGGAAGTGAACAAAATAGACACCTTGTAAAAGAAGAAATATAAATGGACAATAAATATATTTTTAAAATGTTCAGCTGGACACGGTAGTGCACACTTGTAATCCCAATACTTGGGAAACTGAGATAGGAGGATTGCAGGTTCGCGGCCAGCCTCAGCTACTTAGTGAGGCCCTCTGCAACTTAGTGAGACCCTGTTTCAAAATAAAGAATAAAAATAGGGCTGGGGATGTAGCTCAGAAGTAGAATGCCCCTGGGTTCAATCCCCAGCATCAAAAAAAATTTTTTCAAAATCACTAGCAATCAGAGAGATGCAAATCAAAACTACTCTGAGATCTTACTTAACCCCAATTAGAATGGCACTCATTAAAAACACAAATAATAATAAATGCTGGTGAGGATGAGAAGAAGTAGAAACTCTGATACATTGTTGGTGGGATTGCCTACTAGTGCAACTACTTTGGAAATTAGTGTGCAGAGTCCTCAGAAGAATAGGAATGAACCTACCATATCACCCAGCTATATCACTCCTGGATATCTACCCAAAGGAATTGAAATCAGAACTCCATAGGAACACATGCATATCTATGTTTATAGAAGTACAATAGTCAAACCATGGAACCAGCCTGGGTGACTATCAACAGATGAATGGATTACAAAATTATGAGATATACACACAATGGAATTGTACTCTGCCATAAAGAAGAACAAAATCTGTCATTTGCAGGGAAATGGATGGAACTGGAGCATATCGTGCTAAGTGAGATCAGTCAGTCACAAAAAGTGAAAGGTTGGATGTTTTCCCTCATATGTGGAAGTGAGAGAGAAAAAAGGAAATAAAAAGGATCTTATGAAAATTAGGAAATATATCAGTTGAGTAATGGAAAGGAATTGGGGGAGGAAGGAAAGAAGGGACAGGGGAGGTAAAGGAAGTAAACAAACCAAATAATGTTATGTGCATATATGAATGCATCACTATGAATCTCACTATCATCTACAATGACAGTACACCATAAAACTTTAGACAAATGAGGAGATAAACCAGTTGAATAGTGGATGGGGGTTGGGGGAGAAAAGTAGAAAGGGAGAAAAAAGGCCTGATGAAGGAGACAGCTCAAATAATGCTATGTCCCTAAATGAAGGCATCGCTACCAACCTCACTAACATCTATGGCGAGGGCGGGGCAGTGGGGTGGGATATTGAGGGAAATACATCAAGTACTGTGTGCATGTATGTTGTACCACATTGAATCTTACTATGATCTATAATTATAATGCACCAATAAAAGTATATTAAATTTTTAAAATAAAAATAAAACAAGAAAATACAGAAGACATGTGACTTATTTAGTTTCTATGTCAACCAATAATGCACACTGCTCAGAACCCCTTTTAGGCTGCAAATATTAGAGTCGGTTCTGTGGAGAATGCGACTGCCAGAAGCAGGTTAAGGTCTAAGGAAAGGTCTAGGAAAGGTCTAAGGGCCATGGAAAGTCATGGTCAGACTGATGAGCTGGCTGGAAGCAGCCCCCTCCTCCAACGCAAACATTCCTGGGTCTCTTGCAGGTGCCTATTCCCAAATCTCCCACTTGTCAAACATTGTCTCAAGGATCTTCTGCACATCCTCTGTGGTTTTACTCTCTACAATTGTTCTGTGGCCAGCTAAGTTAAACGTTTACCTCTAGCCCTTGCTGCATGTATACTAGTTAAATTTACCTCTCAAGTGCTGCACATATGCAGGAGCTTCCATACCTCAACCTCCCCCCCTCAAAAATGAGTAAAAGCTGTGGACCAGTGTCCAGCGGGGCCTTTGCCATAGAGTGAGGTCCCCTGGCCTGCCCCTCTCAAATCTGCTCTGGGTCTGCATCATTCTTTTCCCCTCAGGTGTGCTGTGGGACAGTAACCGATAGGCTCATGGCCTCTAACTGCAGCCTTCTCCTAAGGCAGCTACATGATCAAGAATATTGAGGATACTTGGGTTGGGCCTATTCTTTTTTCATTTCCCCAGCTTTATCAAGGTATAATTGGTATACAAAAAATGCTATATACTTAATCTATACAATTTGGTGAGTTCAACCATATGTATACACTCATGGTAATATCACAACGCAAGGTAATAAAGGTAGCAATCACCTCCAACAGTCTCCTAGGGCTTCTCTCCCCCTCACCCCATTTTCAGTGGTAGGAACACTCAACATGAAATCTACTTTCTTAACAAATTTTATGTGCATAATATTAATTGTTAACTATAGGCATTAGGTTATGCAAAAGATCTCTGGAACTACTCATCTTGCATAACTGTGACTTTATACCTATTGAAGATCTACTCATCCCTTTCTCCTTCCTGCTCATCAGCCACCATCTGATTGTCTACTTCTCTATGTTGGGCTATTTTAAATGTCTCATAGAAAAATCATGTAGTAGTTTTCCTCTGTGTGGCTTATTTCATTTAGCTTAATGGCTTCTAGGCTCATCAATATAATCATATGTGGCAGGATTTCCTTCTTTTATAAGGCTGAATGAAATTGTATACATATATACCATGTTTTATTTATCCATTTACTCATTAATGAGAATTTAGGTTGTTTCTATATCTTGGCTCTTATGAATAATGCTATAATGAACATGGGAGTGCAGATGTTTCTTCAAGATACTGATTTCAATTTTGGAGGGTTGTATGTGTCTAAAAATTTCTTCAAGGTTTTTCATTCTGTTTGAGTATATCTCTTCAAAGTAGTTTCTGATAATCCTCTGTATTTCCGCACTGTCGGTCGTGATATCTCCTTTTTCATCTCTTATTTTGGTAATTTGGGTTGATTCTCTTTTTCTTTTGGTTAGGTTGGCTAATGGTTTATCTATCTTGTGTATTTTTTCAAGAAACCAGTTTTTGGTTTTGTTGATTTTTTGTATTTTTTTTATTCTCCAGTTCATTGATTTCTGCTCTAATTTTAATAATTTCCTGTCTTCTACTGGCTTTGGGGTTAGACTGTTCCTGCTTTTCAAGGGCTTTGAGGTGTGTCATTAGGTTGTTTATTTGGTGCTTTTCAGATCTACTTATGTGAGCACTCAGTGCTATGAATTTTCCTCTTAATACTGCTTTCAACGTGTCCCAGAGATTTTGATAT
>PVJS01055560.1:0-12611 GCA_004027185.1 Glis glis
TTTTTTTTTTTTTTTTTTTTTTTTTGTGGTACCGGGGATTGAACCCAGGGGCGTTTTACCTCTGAGCTACACCCCCAGTCCTATTTTTTATCCTTTATTTTGAAACCAGGTCTCACGAAGTTGCGGAGGGCCTCACTAAGTAGCTGAGGCTGGCCGGGAACCCGGATCCTCCGGTCTCCGCCTCCCAAAGTACTGGGATTACAAGCATGCGCCACCACGCCCGGCGTAGGTTGTCTGTTTGCTGTGTTGATTTTTCCCTTTGCTATACAAAGACTTAGTTTGATAGAGTTTTTGTCAATTTTTGTTTTTTGTTGCATGTGCATTTGGGGTCATATCTCAAAAAAATATTGCCCAGGCCAGTGAACTGAAGTGTTTCCCCTATGTTTTCTGCTAGTAGTTTCTTAGTTTCAGGGTTTTTTTTTTGTGGTACTGGAGATTGAACCCAGAGGCATTCTACCTTTGAGCTACACCCCCAGCCCAATTTTATTTCTTATTTTGAAATAGGGTCTCACTAGGTTGATGAGAGTCTCACTACTTGCTGAGGCTGTCCTCGAACCTACAATCCTCCTGTCTCAGCCTCCTACGTACTGAGATTATAGGCATATGCCACCATGCTGGCCAGGTCTTATATTTAAATCTTTAATTCACTTTGAGTTGATATTTGTAACTGGTGAGAGACCTCAAAATATACCACAAAATTTTCATAATCAAAACAGCATGGTAAGCCGAATGTGGTGGCACACGCTTGTAATCCCAGTACTTGGGAGGCTGAGACTGGAGGATTGCAGGTTCAAAGCCAACTTTAGCAGCTTAGGCCCTCTGCAACTTAGTGTGACCCTGTTTCAAAATAAAAAATAAAATACAGATGGGAGTATAGCTCAGAGGTAGAATGCACCTAGCTTCAATTCCCAGTACCACTACCAAAAAAAAAAAAAAATGATTCACAGACCAGTGTAACAGAAGGAGCCCAGAAATAGTCCCATGAATTTATTTGTTTTTATATTATGGTATTGGGGATTGAACCCAGAAGCATATTATCTCTGAGCTACACCCCCAGCCTTATTTTAATTTTCTTATTTTTTGCGGTACTGGGGATTGAACCCAGGGGCATTCTACCTCTGAGCTATATCCCCAGCCCGATTTTTATTCTTTATTTTTGAAACAGGGTTTCAGTAGGTTGCAGAGGGCCTCACTAAGTAGCTGAGGCTGGCTGCGAACTGCAATCCTCCTGTCTCAGCCTCCCAAGTACTGGGATTACAAGCATGTGCCGCCATGCCCGGCCCTATTTTTGTTTTTTATGTTGAAATAGGGTCTAAGTTGGGGAGGACCTCACTACATTGCTGAGGCTGGCTGCGAACCTGCAATCCTCCCATCTCAGTTTCCCAAGTAGTGGGATTATAGGCGTGCACGACCATGCCCAGCTCAGTCCCATGCATTTATAGCAAACTGATTTTTTTTTTTTTTTTGCGGTACTGGGGATTGAACCCAGGGGCATTCTATACCTCCGAGCTACACCCCCAGCCCTATTTTTTATTCTTTATTTTGAAACAGGGTATCACTAAGTTGCACAGAGCCTCACTAAGCAGCTGAGGCTGGCTACAAACCTGTGATCCTCCTGTCTCAGCCTCACAACTACTGGGATTACAAGCGTGCGCCACCACGCCCAGCTGCAAACTGATTTTTTATGAGTCAAGAGGACACATAGGGAAACCACTGTCTCTTCAATAAACAGGGCTAGAAAAACTGGATATCCACATGTAGAAGAATGAGTTTCTTGTGACAGCATATAGTTGGGTCATGTTTTTTGGGGGGTTGGGGGGTAGTGGAGATTGAATTCGGGACATTCTACCTCTGAGCTATACCCCAGCCCTATTTTATTTTTTATTTTGAAACAAGGTCTCACTAAGTTGCTGAGACTGTCCTTGATCTTACAATCCTCCTGTCTCAGCCTCTCAAGTACTGGGATTACAGGCATGTTCCGCTGCACCTGCTTTGGTCATGTTTTTTTATTCTTCAAATCTATGCCTTTTGATTGAGGGGTTCAACCCACTATATTTCAAACAATTGCTGATTAGGAGGGACTTCTGCCATTTTATTTGTTTTCTGTATTTTTATGGCTTTATTGTTGTTCATTTTCTCCATTACTGCATGCCTTTGTGATTACTTGATTTTTCTTTGTAGTGACACATTTTAATTCCCTTCTCATTTCTTTTTTGTGCATATGCTGCAGATAGCTTTTTGTGGTTGCCCATTGAGATTACATATAAAGCCTGAGGTTGGGGTCTAGCTCAGTGGTAGAGGGCTTGGATAGCATGCATGAGAACCTGGGTTTGATAACCAATACTGCCAAAAAAAAGGATTACATGTAAATCCTAAAGTTATGACAATCTATTTTGAGTTAATATCTTAACACCAATTGCATATACAAATTATACTGCTTTACATATCTATGCCCTTTATTTATTCTTTTATGTCACCAATTACATATATATTATGTATCCATTAGGATAGATTTATAGTCATCTAATGTATTGTCCTTTATATCCTATAGAAAATAAAAAGTGAAATTAAAAACCAAAATTACAATAATACTGGTTTTTATATTTATGTATATACCTTTGTCAGAAGTATTTTTTATTATTGTATGGGTTTGAGTTACCATATATCCTTCTTTCATTTTAAGGTGAAGGATTCTGTTTAGTGTTTGTTATAGGGTCTATTGGTAATGAACTCCCTCAACCCCCTTTTTTTTTTTTTGGCGTTTAGGGGTTGAACCCACCTCTGAGCTATACCCCTGGCCCTATTTTATTTTTTATTTTTAAGTTATTTATTTTGTGGTACTGGGGGTGGAACCCAGGGGCCTTCTACCTCCGGGCTGTATCCCCAGCCCTATTTTTTGAATTTATTATTTGGCATCAGGGTCTTGCTAAGTTGCTAAGAGCCTCACTAAGTTGCTGAGGCTGACTTCGAACCTGCAATCCTCCCGTCTCAGCTTCCCAAGTACTAGAATTACAGACATGTGCCACCACTCTCGACTTATTTTTTATCTTTTTATTTTTTATTCATTTGTTTTTTGGTGGTACTAGGGATTGAACCCAGAGGCATTCTACCTCCAAGCTACACCCCCAGCCCAATTTTATTTCTTATTTGGAAACAAGTTCTCACTAGGTTGCTGAGGGCCTTGCTAAGTTGCCGAGGCTGGCTTCAAACCTGCAATCCTCCTGACTCAGCCTCCCAAGTACTGGGATTACAGGCATGTGCCACTGTACCCAGTTTATTTTTTATTTTGAAACAGGGTCTCACTAAGTTGTGGACAGCCTCACTAAGTTGCTGAGGCTGGCCACGAACCTGCGATCTTCCTGTCTCAACCTCCCAGGTACTGGGATTACAAGTGTGCACCACCATGCGCGGCTCTCCCTCATCCTCTGAATATCTTAATTTCTCCCTCATTTCTTTTTGTTTTTCTTTCTTTGTTTCTTTTTATTTTTCTTTCTTTTTTTCAGTACTGGGAATAGAACCCAGGGGGATTTTACCTAAGAGATAAACCCCCAGCTCTTTTTCTTATTTTTTATTTTGAAACAAGATCTTGCTAAGTTGGTGAGGTTCTTGCTATGTTGCTGAGGCTGGCCTCGAACCTGAGATCCTCTTGTCTCAGCCTCCCAAGTACTGGGATTATAAGTGTGCACCACCATGCCTGGCTCTTCCTCATTTCTAAAGGACAGTTTTGCTGGGTATAGAATTCTCTTATTGGGAATCTTTTGTGTATTACAAATTACATTTCTGTTATTAGTTTCTAGATTCTTTATTTTTTTGTTTTTGCCCTTCAGCAGTTTGATTATAATGCATCTCAGTGTGGTTCTCTGAGTTTTTTCTACCTGCAGTTCCTTGAGCTCTTTGGTTTGTAGATTCATATCTCATCAGATTTTGGAGGTTTTTGCTTTTCTTCAAGTCTCTCTGCCACTCTTCCTCTTCTGTAACTCTCATATGTTTAATGGCTTGATAGCATCCCACAAGTTGCTCCCAAGTACTGGGATTACAAGCGTGTGCCACCACACCCGGCTGGGTACTGTTTCTGCGTCTGGAGTGAGACCATGTGCACCCAGAGGGAAACTAGGCAAGGGCAAGTAAAAATGCCACAGAATTTCCTACCATTTTCATTGTGATTCAGTTTTTCTTAATTAGGCATTCTCTTGATTACTGTAGACCTTTGACTGTTTCCCAGAATTCCATTAACATTATTTTAGCTAGTTTGGGTTGTTTTTTCACAAGTCCATGGTGGAATGAGGGCTTCCTAGTATACCATTTTGCTATCATTCCATGTGCATGAATTTTTAGGAATGTACAAAATGACCATTTCTCCTGTAAAGGAAATCACTTTCAGAGCTTATATGTACAATTACCAAATGGAATGTCTCTTTACCTTTCAGCCTGTATCATATTCTCTTCACTGTTGGCAAACTTTCTTTTTTAGGGGCCAGATTAGATTTTGGGAAAGTAATGGGGAGTCATTTTGTTTTAATGAATGAAATAATTGAATAAGTTAAGCATTACAGTTTTTAGTCAGCTTTTTAATTGCCATAAAAAGATAATTACAGCCGGGCATGGTGACGCACGCTTGTAATTCCAGTACTTTGAGAGGCGGAGACCGGAGGATCCGGGTCCGCGGCCAGCCTCAGTTCTCTCTCTCTCTCCCTGTCTCTCTCTACCTAGTGAGGCCCTCCACAACTTCGTGAGACCCGGTTTCAAAATAAAGTATAAAAAAATAAGGCCGGGGGTGTAGCGTGGAGGTAGAACGCCCCTGGGTTCAATCCCCGGTACCGCCAAAAAAAAAAAAAAAGATAATTACACCATAGGTACAGAAAAAGTTTTGAGTAATGAGGTAATAAATAATGAAGAAATAACTGTATAACCTTCTTGATTATTTTGGAGATTATAGTTAATTGATATCTAAATTCTGGTTTGGTAATGTCTGTTTTAAAACCTTTTATATTCAAATAGTTTGTTTCTGTTGATGAAACTTTTAAAATGGGCGGGTGTATCCTTGCAAAAAGTGGGTATAAATAACCAGGATCCGGGTTCACGGCCAGCCTCAGCTACTTAGTGAGGCCCACTGCAACTTTGTGAGACCCTGTTTCAAAATAAAGAATAAAAAATAGGACTGGGGGCATAGCTCGGAGGTAGAATACTCCTGAGTTCAATCCCCAGTACTGCAAAAATAAATAAATAAATTTTTAAAAAGTGGGTGTAGAGGCCGGGTGTGGTGGCGCACGCTTGTAATCCCAGTACTTTGGGAGGTGGAGACCGGAGGATCCGGGTTCGCGGCCAGCCTCAGCTCTCTCGGTCTCTTGGTCTCTCTCTCTCTCTCTCCTTAGTGAGGCCCTCCGCAACTTCGTGAGCCCTGGTTTCAAAATAAAGTATAAAAAATAGGGCCGGGGGCGTAGCGCGGAGGTAGAACACCCCTGCATTCAATCCCCGATACCGCAAAAAAAAAAAAAAAGTGGGTATAGATATGTTGTGTGTACACTGGGGATTGAATCCCAGGGCATTCTACCTCTGAGCTACACCCTCCAGTCCTATTTTATTATTTTTTTTATTTTATTTTTGTTTTGCGGTACTGGGGCTTGAACCCAGGGCATTCTACCTCTGAGCTATACCCCAGCCCTATTTTTTGTTCTTTATTTTGAAACAGGGTCTCACTAAGTTGCGGAGGGCCTCACTAAGTAGCTGAGGCTGACGGCAAACCCGGATCCTCTGGTCTCAGCCTCCCAAGTACTGGGATTACAAGCGTGCGCCACCACACCTGGCTATTTTTTATTTTGAAACAGATTCTCTCTAAATTTTTGAGGGCCTCGCTAAGTTGCTAAGGCTGGCCTCAAACCTGCGATCCTCCTATTTCTATGTCCCGAGTACTGGGAATACAGGCTTGCGCCACCACACCCAGCCAGATAATGTCTTTGTAAGGGTACAAGAGACTACTGAATAGATACTGTAAGGATTTCACTCAGTGTTACATGGACTGTTCTAGTTTCTCTACCTGTAATTCTGTGACAGCTGTATTTGTTACATGATAACTATAATTCTTTTACAAGATTTGCTTTTTCTCTAATTTATGTGTACATAGCCTTCAACTGTGATACATTTTCAGTTCATTTCAATTCCTCATTGAACCCTGTTATACGTTAAGTTAATTAACTAATGAAATTACCTTTTCATCCAGGTATGGTAGTGTACCCCTGTAATCCCAGATACTCAAAAGACTGAGGCAGGAGGATCCCAAGTTTGAGGCTAGCCTGGACAACTCAGTGAGACCCTGACTCAAAAATAAAAAGATCTGAGCCAGGCATGGTGGTGCACGCTTATAATTCCAGTATTTTGGAGGCTGAGACAGGAGGATTGCAGGTTCACAGCCTGCCTCAGCTACTTAGTGAGACCCTCTGCAATTTAGTGAGACCCTGTTTAAAAAATAAAGAATAAAAAATAGAACTGGAGTTGTAGCTCAGAGGTAGAATGTCCCTGGGTTCAATCCCCAGTACTGCAAAAGAAAAAAAAAAGAATAAAAAAAGGACTGGGGGTGTAGCTCAGAGGTATAATGCCCCTGGGTCCAATCCCCAATACCACAATAAATAAATAAATAAATATTAAAAAATAAAAAGATCTGGGGATGCCAGGTGTGGTGGCACATGCCTGTAATCCCAGTATTTGGGAGTCTAAAACAGGAGGATTGCAGGTTCAAGGCTAGCCTCAGCAGCCTAGCAAGACTCTCAGCAACAAAATAAGACCCTGTTTGAAAATAAAAAATAAAAGCTAGGCATGGTGGCACATACCTGAAATCCCAGTACTTGGGAAGCTGAGACAGGAGGTTCACAGGTTCAAGGACAGCCTCAGCAAGTAGTGAGACTCTCATCAACCTAGTGAGAACCTATTTCAAAATAAAAATAGGGCTGGGGGTATGTATAACTTAGAGGCAGAATGCCTCTGGGTTCAATCCCCAGTGCCACAAAAAAATAAAGTAAAATAAAATAGGGCTGGGGGTATAGCTCAGAGGTAGAAAACCCCTGGGTTCAATCCTCAGTATCACAAAAAAGGGGGAAAAGTGTCTAAGGGATGTAACTCAGTGGTAGAGGGCTTGCCTAGCATGCGCATGAACCCGGATTCAATCCCGAGATCTGCAAAAATAAATAAAATAAAACTACCCTTTCAGATATGGTTCAGTTATTATATGCTTCATTTAACCGTGTTATTTTAAGTTCCATCACCTAGTGAAATTGACCTTTCAAATACTATTCAGTGGTAATAAATTCGCTTTTATATAAATTTTTATGAAATACTGCAAAATAACTTTGGTGTCTTGAAGGAAAAAGAACTTGTGTGAAGAACTTGTAAGAAATACAGATGATTATTTATCAAATTTAATAGTGGCTAAAAGCTACATTGAAGAGAAAAAAAATGATTTGGATGCAGCCATGAAGATAGCAAGGGAATTAAAATCAGCACCTTCTCTGAGGTCATATTGTGACCTGAATCAGGTAATTTTAATAACTCACAATGTCAATGAGTTCTGTGGTAGCTTATTTTAATGCTTTGGAATATGGTGTTTGAGACTTAACAAGAATTTGTTTCTGTTTTGTTTTCTTTTTCCTTTTTTTTCTGTGTGTGTGTGTGTGTGTGTGTGTGTGTGTGTATGTTTGTGTGTGACTGAGGATCGAACCCAGGGAAATTCTACCTCTGAGATACACTCCCAGCCCTTTTTATTTTGAAACAGGGTCTTGCTAAGTAGCTGAGGATCTTACTAAGTTGCTGAGGCTGGCGTTGAACTTGTGATCCTCCTGTCTTAGCCTCCCATATACTGGGATTACAGGTATGTACCACCACACCTGGCTAAGATTTTGTTTTTCTGATTATTCTAACCTATACAGATGCTCCTTGACTTATGATGGAGCTATTTACAATAGCATTATGTCCTGATAAACCCATCATAAGGTGAAAATATCTAAGTCAAAACTATGTTTAATACAACTAACTTACCCAACACGACTGCTCAGCATACATTACGCTATGGAGTGTCATGTTTACTGTCATGATCGTGGGGCTCACTGCCACTGCTCATCATGTCAAGAGGGAATCTCAGTACATATCACTAGCCCAGGGAAAAGATCCACATTTAAAAATCAGCCGGGCATGGTGGCGCACGCTTGTAATCCCAGTACTTGGGAGGCGGAGACCTGAGGATCCGGGTTCGCGGCCAGCCTCAGCTACTTAGTGAGGCCCTCCGCAACTTCGTGAGACCGGTTTCAAAATAAAGTATAAAAAAAAAAATAGGGCCGGGGGTGTAGCTTGGAGGTAAAACGCCCCTGGGTTCAATCCCCGGTACTGCAAAAAAAAAGTAAATAAATAAAAAAATAAAAATCAAAGTATGAGCCGGCCATGGTGGCACACACTTGTAATCCCAGTACTTGGGAGGCTGAGACAGGAGGATTGCAGGTTCGCGGCCAGCCTCATCAACTTGTGAGGCCCTCTGCAACCTAGTGAGACCCTGTTTCAAAATAAAGAATAAAAAAAATAGGGCTGGGGTTGTAGCTCAGAAGTAGAATGCCCCTGGTTCAATCCCTGGTACCAAAAAAAAAAAATAAAGTAAAAAAAAAAAACACTAAACAAATTTATTTATTTAGTGGCACTGGAAATTGAACCCAGGAACATTCTGCTTCTGAGCTACACCCCCAGCCCTATTTTACTCTTTATTCTGAAATAGGGTCTCAGTAAATTGGGAACCTGTGATCCTCCTGTCTTAGCCTCCCAAGTACTGGGATTACAAGCATGCACTGCTACACCCGGCTTGTTTAGTGTTTTTGTTACTTGCTACCACTTAGGAAAATAATGCAGTAAGGCTTCATAACATATGATCCGAGAGCAAATAGAATGACTTCGAGGGAAAGGTTGAGGTTTGTGTTAGCTTTCCATCACTATAATAAATGAGATAACTAAACTAATAAAGAGAAAATGGTTCTTTTGGCTCATTGTTTTGAAGGTTTCAGTCTGATTGGTTGGCTCCACTGCTTTGGCACCATGGTAGCACATCATGGTGGGAGTGCATGGCAGAACAAAACCAACTCATCTCATGGCTAGGAAATGAGAGGAAGGGGCTGAGGTCCCACTGTGTCCTTTAGGGTATACCCCAATGACCCAAAACCTCCCCAAGGAGGCTGGCCATTAACCTGTGATCCTCCTGTCTCAGCCTCCCAAGTACTGGGATTACAAGCATGCACCACCACACCTAGCTATGGCTAAGTTCTTTGACTGAGAATTTTTTTTTTTTTTTTTTGCAGTACCGGGGATTGAACCCAGGGCATTCTGCCTCCACGCTACACCCCTGGCCCTATTTTTTTTATACTTTATTTTGAAACCGGGTCTCGCGAAGTTGCGGAGGGCCTCACTAGGTAGAGAGAGAGAGAGCTGAGTCTGGCCGCGAACCCGGATCCTCCGGTCTCCGCCTCCCAAAGTACTGGGATTACAAGCGTGCACCACCACGCCTGGTTTGAGAAATTTAATTCAAGATCCTGTTGAAGTTTTTCTTCATTACCCCTCCCAGAATGTGCAAGTTAGGAGACAGGTTGCTTCAGCTTTTTCCTGTCATCTAATCTTGTGCCTCTGGGCCAGAATTGGCAAAAATAGAAACATCTATCTTATAAGGAAGTTTGATAAGATAAGATTAACCATAGATCCTCTTTGCTAATTTCTACCTTGTTTGGAAATAGGATTTCACTAGGTTGCTAAGAGTCTCTCTATGTTACTGAGGCTGGCCTTAGCCTTCCAAGTACTGGAATTACAGGCATGTGCCACCACGCCCATCTCTGTCAATCTTTTGAGTCCTCAGGGTCTCATTTCTCATAGATAATCAAATGTTTAGACTGAACTAAGATATAAAAGAGAAGCTATTGGTTTATCTGCCTCCAGAAGCTCTAACTTTAAATGAAAGGTGAAAGTTTGCCCCCATCTTGCTTGGTCTGGCCTTTCCTCCAGCTATAATCCATTTCCTGTGTATTATATGTGAGACCCTAGGTAGGGGAAAAAAGTGATAAAATGTGGTATTCACCCTTAGTTTACTTAAGAAGATGAGAGAGAGGGAGGGGAAGGAATATTCAAAAATATCAAAACAGGTACAAAAGAAATTACATCAGAATTTTCTCTCATCATGTAGCCACATCCCATTTATTGGCTGGTATCTATTAATATTTATCTCCAGAAGAATTTTAAATCTTTTAGGGGAAAAATTCAAACCACTTTTTTGCATCCCTTCCTATGAGTGCCCAAAATCAAGCCTTGAATACATTAGTTAAGGAAACATATAAAACATAGTTTTTCTTCTATCTTTCAGCAGTATTTGTGACAAAAGAAAATTCATACATAAATAACACATCTCTTGATTCTAGATCATCCGGACTTTGAAGTTAACATTTGAGAGTGAATTGTCACAAATTAATTCTCTAAAACCACGGAACCCTCCCAGGTGAGTAAGTCATGATTCACAGGAGACTAACAAGTGTAAAAATGTATTGAAGCTGAGTGTGGTGGGGTACGCCTATAATCCCAGTACGTGGGAGGCTGAGACGGGAGGATTGCAGGTTCGAAGCCGGCCTCAGCAACTTAGTGAGAACCTATTTCAAAATAAAAAATAAAATAGGGCTAGGGGCTGGTAACTCAGAGGTAGAATGCCCTTGGGTTTAATCCCCAGTACCACACACACACACAAAATGTATTGGAGCCTAAATTTATTAAAATAGCAAACAATTATAATTTTTTTTTTTTGCGGTACCGGGGATTGAACGCAGGGGCGTTCTACCTCTGCGCTATGCCCCTGGCCCTATTTTTTATACTTTATTTTGAAACCATGTCTCACAAAGTTGCGGAGGGCCTCACTAAGGAGAGAGAGAGACACAGCTAGAGAGCTGAGGCTGGCCTCGAGCCCGGATCCTCCGGTCTCCGCCTCCCAAAGTACTGGGATTACAAGCGTGTGCCACCACGCCCAGCTGCAAAAAATTATAATTTGAAATTTGGGGTCAAATATGTTTCCCAAGCTAACAACCAAAATAAAATTATTGTAATTTATGATAAATTATTAAGTTATTTAAATGATTTAATTAGTTATTTTAATGTCAACACTGATTTATGATTAGAGAAAGCAATGAACTTGTAAGAGAACATTTGTTTATATGCTAATGTTTTATTTTAGGTTGAATATGAACTGCAGTGAGATTATCTGTATGTTCAATAGCATGGGAAAGATTGACTTTGAGGTCTCAACAAAGTAAGTATTTTTAAGAATGGCAACATGCCATTAGTAACCTGATAGTACTTGTGTTATCTAAGAGGAAAGTTGATGTTCAGTGTTATATGGTGATTAATATAAAAATAAAGAGCTAAATAGTCTCTGTAGTTAACTTCTATGTATTATGTTTTTAAAAAGACAGACGTAAGCCAGGCGTGGTGGCGCACGCTTGTAATCCCAATACTTGGGAGGCTGAGACAGGAGGATTACAGGTTCCCAGCCAGTCTCAGCTACTTAGTGAGGCCCTCTGCAACCTCGTGAGACCTAGTTTCAAAATAAAGGATAAAAAAACGCAACTTCGTGAGACCTAGTTTCAAAATAAAGGATAAAAAATAGGGCCGGGGTATAGCTCGGAGGTAAAACGCCCCTGGGTTCAATCCCTGGTGGGGGGGGGGGGATAGGGCTGGGGGTGTAGCTTGGAGGTAGAATGCCCCTGGGTTCAATCCCCAGTACTGCAAAAAAAAAAAAAAAGACGTGCCAGGCATGGTGGTGCATGCCTGTAATCCTAGTACTTGGAAGGCAGAGACAGGAGGATCGCAGGTTTGAGGCCAGCCTGACAGCTTAGTGAGATCCTCAGCAACTTGGGATCGGTATTCACTGATATACTGTTGAAGTTATATTTGAGATTCATTAAGTCAGTAAGCATTGAACACTTAATATTTGAGCTATACACTAACACCCTAGATATTGAAATAAGCACTCAGCAACATAGACCTTGTTTCAAACTAAAAATAGCATAGGACTGGGAGTGTAGCTCAGAGGTAGAATGCTCCTGGGTTCCATCCCCAGTACCTCACGCAAAAAAAAAAAAGAAAAAAAATCTATGGGCAGTGAGATAGCATGCTGCATTCAAAGAACTGCATACACAGTTCCATTTTTTTTTATTTCCATGTATACATAAAAGCTAAATTCTAAGAACTTTGTATGCTATGTGATGGAGTTTGAGCTTTAATTTTCTAGATCTGTGCTATCTGATGTGGTAACCACTAGTCAGGTGTGCTACTTAGATTTAAGCATAAATTAATTAAAACTAAATAAAATTATAAACTCAATTCCTTGGTTACACAGGTAGATCTCAAATGCTCAGTAGCCACATGTAGCTAGTGTTAGGTTGCGGGTTCGAGTGTTTGAAGTGAGACACCAATTCCACCAATCGATAATGCAAAAGCAAAGGAACTTTATTAGCTAGCTCGAGCTAGGGTCCAAGTCTCATCCAGCACAGTGGAGTATTGACCTCGGACCCCGAGCTCTAGATTACTCAGGCTTTTTTTTTTTTTTTTTTTTTTTG
>PVJS01055561.1:0-12608 GCA_004027185.1 Glis glis
GAGAGAGAGAGAGAGAGAGAGAGAGAGAGAGAGAGACAGGGAGAGAGAGAGAGAGAGAGCTGAGGCTGGCCGCGAACCGGCTGGAAACCTACTTTTTGTAATGTTGCTTGGGCACAGTATAGATTAGGAAGTGATGAAATTTGTCCCAAAACTAAACTTCAAATTTTAACACAATATTTCAGTTTGACTTATATTGTAAATCACAGGAAAATGGACTGAAACCTTCTGGATGTTCAGGCTTGTAATATCTATAGCAAGACCCAGAGCTTAGGAGCTCATGCAAAATGCTCTATGCTTATGTTACATTCAGGAAAAAAATAGGAAGAGTCAGATTCCGTAGAGGATGCGCTTTTGACTGCCCAAAGCAGACCTCTTCTGTAATAAACTGTACAGGCAGCTTAGGAGACAAATCCAGCAGAGACTTAGAGAGCCCTCCTTTGTCCCCTGAATATGACTGTGCAGAGTCCCCAACCCCATCATCCCCAGGGGACCCACATACTATACCTCCCCTGTATCACCCTTTATACCCTCCCTTACTGGTGGAACTTACACTCCCGTGGTGGGCTGGCACCACCCCAAACATAGCACCACACCACCCAGGATCTTCTAAATCTTCAAGCATTTGCCCGCTTCATGAAGCAGCTGATGGAGAATGAGGCACAATGAGAGGACGTGGCCCATTTCCCAGGACTCATTTAACTCAGTTCATACAAAAACTGGTTGATCCTCAGAGGACGCCAGCACATTTATAGATGAATGTCAAAGACTGACTATTACTTTTGATTTACATTGGCCCATATTCAGGTAGTTCTTTCTGACTGCTGCACCCCAGAAGAAAGGGTCTGCACTAGGGCAGCTGGCCCAGCTTCTGCAGATGGAGTAGCTGCCTGAGACCAAACTAAACTGGTAGGAGCAGCTACAGTGTTCAACCAAAATCCTAACTGGAATTATCAGATCAGAGCACAGATTTTAAAAAGTGCAATCATATAATCACTTGTTCAATTGAAGGAATGAGAAGGTCTATGAATGAACCAATTAGTCATACAAACATTAGGGGACAACACAGGATACAAATGAAAATCCTGCTTTCTTATGGGATGGCTGACAGAAGCCCTCGGAAAATATGCAAACACTGAACCCAGCTCCGAGGAAGAATGAATTTTGCTGGTCATCTATTTTAACAGCCAATCTGCCCCAGGCATCTGAAGAAAACTTCAGAAGCAGACTATGGGTCTTCAGACCCCTATTAAACACCCTGGGGTTTTCAACATCAGGGACAAGGTAGAACAGACCATAAAGTCTCACAGGGCATGGCAACATGCAGGAGAAGCCCCATAACTTGCTGTTGTTCTAAGTGGTAAACCCACACATCCTGAGTCACCCAAGAGGCAAATACAACCAGAAAGAGCAGAACTGGAGACCTAATGGATGATACAGGTACAGGGACTCTGTGCATCGGTGCAAGAGCTGCCCCACAGCAGGGCACCTTATCCTGGGTCCTGCATGCCCCGTGTAAAATGGGAGATCACTGGAGATGAGATGGCCTTCACCTCTGAAGGGAAGGGAGACCATCTGCTCCCATTATGGCTGCCCTGAAAGATTAAAGATACCCAGGCTCTCTCAGAGTCCCCTTTGATGAACTGGACAATCAGAAATAATATGAGAGTTCATAAAAAAAGATTTATTAAAGTGTTCACAGGCCAGGGATATATTTAAACAGTAGGGTCATGCATGGATAAGGCCCCGAGTTTAAGCCCTAGCACCATGTAAAATAATAATTATAATAAAAGAAAAGTAGAAGCAATTTAAACAGAGAGAAACTAATGCATAGAAATAGAAATCAGCATTTTTGCAGTCTTTGTAAGGGGTACTGAGTAGGATGGAGAATGAGGAAACCACCTGAGCTGTTGTTAATGCTCTTTTAAAAAATCTGGGCAGCACATATACAGGTGTGTCCACATTTTAAATGTGCACTATACTGTCTACTTAGATATCTATATTTTCTAAGTATAATGCAATAAAACGTTTAAACAAAAGACCTTTCTGAGTATTGAAATTTGGTTTGATGAACTCTCAACATTTAGCCTCTGAATCATGATGAAGGGGTTAGTGTTACATCCTCTACTGTTACATCTGACTGTCCAGCTTAGTTTTCAATGCCTAATCAATATTTTTCCCTCCACTGTACTCGGTGTTGAGTTACCTGTGAAATTCATAACCAAATTAACTATGTCTATTAATTTATTTACTTACTTTGCAGTATTGGGGATTGGACCCAGGACCTGGCACATGCTAAACAAGAAGTCTACCACTGAGCTACATCTCCAGCCCATTTTATTTTGTTTTTGGCACTGAGTCTCACCAAGTTGCTCAGGTTAGCCTTGAACTTGTGATCTGTGTACCTCAACTGCCCCAGTATCTGTGATTACAGGAGTGTGCCAGGGTGCCCAGCTCAAATGAATTCTTTCTTAATTGGTCTTTAGTCGGCTGTATAAAGCAAATTATGTGAATCAAGGCGGCCCTGACCCTGCATTTGGGCTCTGACCACCCCACCACCTCAACACACACACACACACACACACACACACACACACACACACACACCTGACCACCCCACCACCTCATCACACACACACACACACACACACACACACACACACACACACACACTGCTGTCCCTCCCTCTGTTAATCATCATATGGATTAACCTGGATACCTGCTGTTCACTTTCCCTGCACAGAAAACAGAGAGCTCTAGGCTTGTCCTTTCCCGCCCTGGGGCCCTTTTCCAGGAACCCCTGCTTTCAGTTTCCGTGGGCAGGTGAATTGCGGCCTTTGAGGTCACGTCCTTCTTCCGCTCCCAGCCCAGACCCGGAGGGGAGCGGCTCGAGGGAGCTGGGAGGCTGGGCTCTCACCCCAGCAGCCCGGGTCCACTTGCACCTCTGACACCTGAGGCTCAGCCGCCTGCTCCCAGCCCAGCCCGCAGCCGCCCCGACGGTCCCGCCCCATCCCCAGGCGCTGCGGTGGTGAGAGCCTGGGAGCAGGTGCGGTGGAGGGGTCCCGGGAAGGCTCTGCCGGGCTGCACCGCATCTGCTATCTGCACAGACCCTGAGGGCACAGCAGGGAAGGGGCCCAGGACACCCCGACTGAAGCAGCAGGAGCTAGGAGACCGGAACTCTTGATTTTGTTGGCAGAACCGAAAGTGAATAAAGTTCGCTGATCTCAGGCCAGGCTTCACCAGGCTTCTGCTGGAGGTAGGAGGGAGGCAGCAGCTCTGACCAAGAGTGTAAGGCAGCCTCTGGGACGGACGAAAAACCCAGTTTTTTTTCACGGGGGAGGTTGCAGGGACGGGCTAGAGTCTAGGAAATGCCATGGTTTGGGCACAGTTCCAGAGGGTGTTATCTCTTGCTGTGCAAACACTTGGGCCGTGAGCAGTGGGGGTCAGTTTGAGCCTAGGACCTTTTACATTCCTCTCACTCAGTGTTGCTGCATCCTGTATGAACATCCTTACCTTGTGACAGGGAGGCTGCTGACGGATAAGAGAAGACAGTGCAGGAGGAAGAAAGCACAAATCCTGCTGAGGAGCAGTTTCAGGGCCCTGGGAGTTTGCCTTCGTCCTTGCAGGGTCCCCAACAGCTTCATTCTTTTATCTAGTTCCTCCTTGGAGGTTCTGTGGGGAAGGCGTCCTGGCTTTAATGATGACTCTGGAGTTTGAGGTCCTTAGATCCTTTGCGAGAGTGAGCGGGTGGGAAGGACACAAACCATAGTTTTGATGGCTCACAGGCTGTGGGTTAAGGTCCTGGAAGTGCGTCTGCCCTCTATGGGGTGGGTGCTGAACTGTCTCAATTCCTCCCTCAGAGCCTCCACTCCCATAGCCTTAAGAGGTGCTGTTTTTACGGGAGTCCCTGACTGCTTCAGGGAGGGACAGGAAGGAGGCAGCCTGGAAAGGAGCCAGGGGTGCTGGGGTAAAGTCTTCAGGCATTCCACAGCAGCTCAGAGCTTGACATCATAGCTGACTCATATCAGCCTTTATATCCAGGGCTGTTAGTGCTCTGCCTCTGAACCCATGCAGGTGGTGGGGCAACCCATCCTGGGTGTGGTAGTGTGTCACTGGCAGGATGGTTAAGATCAAACTCTTGCCTGCCTCCAAATGTGTGAAGATAAATGCAGGTGGTGTTACATGAATAAAAACTTACTGTACACGGGAATTACTATGGGTGGAGGAGAAATTTGTTATTAATATTTAAATGTATTGACCAATCTAGTCTGTATTTTTCTTATGTCCAGGACATAAAGTTTGTCCACAATTCTTGGTGGTTTGCTAAAGAGTTATTGCACTCCCTTTTGTAATTTTTCTGTGAATAGTTGATTAATAATAATTCACTTAAAATTAACCAGCTTGTTATAATATGTATTAAAGATAATTCTGAGCCAGGTGTGATGGCTCATGTTTGTAATCCCAGTACTTGTGAGGCTGCGACAGGACGATTGCAGGTTCGAGGCCAGTCTCAGCAATTTAGTGAGAACCTCAGCAACTTAGTGAGACCCTGTTTCAAAATAAAAAAGGGCTGGGGGTGTAGCTCAGATGTAGAATGCCCCTGGGCTCAATCCTTAGTACCAAACAAAACCAAAACAAACACAAAACAAGAATGCAAATGGCCACCCTATCTGTACCTGTAGGTTATATAGGTCTCCAAGAAAATAAAGTCTGTCCTTTAAAAAAAAAAACATCAGTGTACACAGGCTGTGATGGTGCTTGTAATCCCTGCACTTGGGAGGCTGAGACAGGAGGATCACAAGTTCGTGGCCAGCCTCAGCAACTCAGTGAGGCTCTTGACAACTTAGCAATAACCTGTTTCCAAATAAAAAATAAAATAGGTCTGGGGTGTAGCCCAGAGTAGAATGCCCCTGGGTTCAATCCCCAGTACCTTCCCCCCCAAAAAAAAACCTGAAAAAATATCAATGTCCAGTTCATCTTGGGATGTGAAACAAAAATTGATAGTCTAGATGATTTTGGCCTCGTAGTATTTTCTTTTCAATAATGGCTTTGTTGAGATTAAATTTGCATTTCTTATTGCTCACCCACTTAAAAAGCATAATTCTGTGGTTATTAAGTGTATTTAGAATTTAACAAACAATTCCATCAGCCTCTCTACCCCAAGCCCATACTGTTGAAGGGTTATGCACTCTTCACTGGGGGAGGGGGTGAGGAGGAAGAGAGTGGATATCTAATTTTGAGCTACATAGATGACTTATTTACAGAGATAAATAAAATATTCAGAGAATCCTGTTCAAATGTAGTAGTGTAATAGTTGTTCAATCCGGGGATTGGTGGTATGTACAGAGCAAAGTTACTATTCCACCTTCTGCTCCCATCCTGATGTCGATGGGTGAGTTTGTTTTCACAAGAAGAGTGAATTGTGTCTTGGCTTAGTCAGAGAACCAGGGTTCCCACACTATGCTGCTCGCCGGCTTGATCATTTGGTTTATGACTGGAAAGGCCTTGTTACTATTTAGAGTAGGGTCTATCTGGAAATTAGTTCTTAGTCCTAGGTAGCTCTAGATAATTCACCTATGTTCAGTTCTTCAGGTTATCTGGAAGGGTGAAAAGGAAGAGTATAGAAAGCAAGAAGCCATGTGATCTCTCTCTGAAGCCAACGAAGATGAGTATCTCACAAAGGAAGAGGAATGAATCCCTGGGCATGGTGGTGCATGCCTGTAATCCCTACTACTCAGGAGGCCAAGGCAGGAGGATCACAAATTGGAGGCCAGCCTGGGCAATAGAGACTCTGTCTCAAAATAAAATAAAAAAGTTCGGGGATGTACTTAAGTGGTAGAGTACTTGCCTAGCATGCATGGGGCCCTGGGTTCAATCCCTAGTACTAAAAAAGGAAAGGAAAAGAGAAAAGAAAGAAAAGAAAAGAAAAGAAAAGAAAAGGAAAGGAAAGGAAAGGAAAGGAAAGGAAAGGAAAGGAAAGGAAAAAGAAAAAACTGCTGTAGTGATTCCCAAACTTACCCGGCTTCACCTTGGAGTTCAGTTCCTGTCCAGGATCCAATCCAGGTTCTATCATTGAAATCAACCGCTGTTTATCTAGTTTCCTTCAGTCTGTGACAATTCTGCAGCCTCGTTTGTTTTCCTCATGATCTTCACACCACTGAACACACAGGTCAATTAATTTGTAGAGTGCATCTCATTTGTATTTGTGTGATGTCTTCTCATGATTAGATTGAGGTTCTGCCTTTTTGGAAAATGCCAAAGAAGTAAAGTGCCCTCTCTGCAACGTACCAGGAGTGTGTGATATCAATGTGTTTTATTATGATGATGTTAACTTTGGTGAAGGTGATGTTTGCCAGGATCTCAATGCAGAGTTATCATTTTCCTTTATAATAAAAAGGTATCATGGTAGACAAACTAACTTGGACTATGCAAATATCCTGTTTCTTCTTAAAATTCTGTGAACTGATTTTGGCATGTTGTAGTTTGCACTGTGTACTTCTAATGGTGTCTTTTTAAGTTTTATTCATCACACATTTTCAAATTCTTCTGTAAGGAAGATCTGTACATTGTTCTTATATAATCTCTGGGAATTAGACCCACGGCCTCATGCATGTTAGCCAAGTGCTCTACCACTGAGCTACAGCCCCAGCCCTAGAATTTTTATGTGTAATAATTTTGTGTCCTAGTGAGTGCATCTCTACAAACACTTCATACCCCAGAGTGGACCTGTCTGTAATTATCAATTTGTAGTTGTCTTTTATGGGAAAGATTGAAACTGGCAGGAATTAGCAATTTTTTCAGTTTTTCACAAATCATAACCTATGAGTGTTTACAAGTAGTACAAAAATTAACTTATATTTAGTAGGCTCTGATAAGAAACGAAGAATACTTTATCAGAATCAAACTACATTCTGACTGATAACTGAATGCTTGTGTTGGGAAGATGTGCAGCGGTCCTGTCCTTGAGCTGCTCCAAGTGTCCCCAGATGAATTACGATGTTTTACCCTCACTATCATCTTGGGGCAAGGCTTGAGTCTTCTTTCTCATTCTAAAATTAAAGGTTTTAGGTAATAGTTTTGTTTCCCATGCTTTTATTTTTCTTTTGAAAGAGCACTGTACCCCTTAATAGCCAGAACATTTTGGACACTCTGATTTTAGTTATAATTTTAATCTCCAATGATTGAATTTGCAATCTAAATGGTTTTAGTTACACTTCAAATCCATGTTTTGGTTGTTCATCCTAGCATTGACATAGTCCTGCATACACAATGGGGCAGCATTTGGTCTGAGACGATGCCTGTACTCATGGATGAGATGGTCCCTGGCAATAATGATGAGCCCCTCTGCGATTCTGTGGAGGAAATGTGTGCACACAGACACGTTTGTACTTTTGAATACTGGGTTATGATAGAAAACATATTTATTTCTTACTCTAGGTCTCTTCAGAATTTTGAGAACTAGTGCTGGTGTCCACTTGTGATTTTCTGTTCACAATTGTTAGTGTTTGATTGTGATTATGATTATTCAAATTATAAGCTGAAAGGGAACAGGAATATTGACTTTATTGTAGTAGACATATACTAGACACATATTAATCTCCTATGGAGGAAGGACTCTGTTGTATACCCAGGGCTGTGTAGCTTCTGGTAAATTCTAATTCAGAGACTCAATGTGACATTCTCCTGTTCCTCTTGATTTCTCTTGGATCTTAGGACTCTAAAATTCTCTAATCTTTCCTCTTCCCCTGCTGCTCATCTTCCCACAGTGCCAGTGTGTGGGGTGTGTGCGGGGGTCTTGTGAAGGGAGAACCAAAAGGGTGGCGATTCCCTGGGAGGCTTCCCACCTCCCCACCCCTCCCCACCCCCTCAAGTCCTGTTCACCTACTCCTCTTATTTCAATTCATAAGAGCTTCTCAGTCAGTTTCTTTTAAATATAAGTTTTTCTTCCATGGGCCTGAAGCTAAACACTATCTATTCTTGTCCTTGTATTCCCTACATTTGCCAGGTTGGGGAGCCTTCTCCTGCTGGAGGTCTGTGCCCCTCCCACCCCACCTTCCTGTGGAAAGGGGAGAGTGCTGCAGGCAGGGTGCTCCTGCATCCTCAGGGGGACTCTCAGAAACCTGGGCTGTTTCTGTTTCTATAGTTCCTGAGTGCTTTGCGTCTGGTGCTGGGGGCAGGACATATACCAATAGATAAGGCTCCTAGGAGCTCTCTTATGAGATAGAGAATTATTATTATAGGACACTTGAATTATTATTCCATCTCTACGCTTGACCCACATCACCATGATCCCTTTAAAGGTAGTTGGATCATGCTGTTCCTCCATGCAGATCTCTCTGGTGCTTCCCAGTCTTATTCTGAGCTAAAACCAGAGTCTGCGGTGGTCAGTAGCAGACCCTGCCTGAGCTGTCCTTCCTCTGACCTATCTCCTGTCCTTGTGTGCGCCCTCACTCTCCAAGCCCTGGCCTCCTCGCTGTTCCTTACGCTCGCCTTGGACTCGCTGTGCTCCTCCAGATGGCTGCTCTCAGGTGTCTGCCCAGTAGCCTGATGACTCAGCCCTTCCCCGTCCACCCATCCTCTTGCTTAAGTTGCTTAAGCTTTTCTCCATTGCACTGTTCGCTGACATTTTTCCCAGGTAACCTCCCTGAAGGCTGGGGTGTTTTGTTATTTTTTTACTCCTGTATGTCCAGTGCCTGCTGTGTATGTAAGCCTGGTAAATGCCAAATCGATTTTACAGATGAGAGACACTCTTGGAGAAGCTAACCTGTCCTCTGGTTTCCTGCAATGGCCCCCTAACTGGCCCTTATTTCCTCCATTGCCTTCCCTTGCCCCAGTCTTCTTCACACAGTAGCCAGAGTTTTCTTTTAAAAACATGTGTAGTATCTTGAGCTGCTCCTGACTCCAAGCCCTCAGGGCTTCTCACTGAGCACAAATGCCTTCCATGATGGGGGACTGTGCCTCTGCCCAGAATCACGTCGTGCCCCCAGATCTCTGCTGTGAGGATGTGGGGCCCAGCGCCTCTTGGGCTGACTCCAAAACTGCGTTAGCTTGGAACATAAGAGCCAACGCTTAGCTGGGGCATGGTGGTGCACGCTTGTAATCCCAGTACTTTGGGAGGCAGAGACCGGAGGATCCGGGTTCGCGGCCAGACTCAGCTCTCTCTCTCCCTCCCTCTCTCTCTCTCTCTCTCTCTCTCTCTCTTCCTGTCTCTCTTTCTCTCTCTCTACTTAGTGAGGCCCTCCACAACTTCGTGAGACCCGGTTTCAAAATAAAGTTTAAAAAATAGGGCCGGGGGTGTAGCGCAGAGGTAGAACGCCCCTGGGCTCAATCCCGGTACTGCAAAAAAAAAAAAAAAAAAGTCAACGCTTAATGCCTCAGGGTGGATCTGTCCAGTGAGAGACAACATGAAAATCAGTGATGAACAGAGACATTTTAAAGGCAAAGGATAATTCCTAGAGTTCAAAATTCACATTTTGCTTCTTTTTCTGTTCCTTGTAAAGTCACCTAACAGTGACTTGAGGCCATTCACACCTTTCCAGGATTGTACTGTCTTGGCATTAACCTCACTGTTACAGTGGGAGGGGCGCTGTGGGCTCTTTCCCTCAATTCAGATAAGGTCTTCTGAAAAGGGAATTAAAACTAACAGGTGGCTTGGTTGCAGTTTAAATAAAATTTTATTACAAAGTCAGTAAGAACATAGAGAGGGAAGAGAACAAAAGCAGCGTGCACGCTGGAGAGCCCCAAAATGGAACTTTGCCCCTCCCTGCAATCCCGGCCCCTTAAATACAGTTCTCACATTAGTATGTTTTTTATCAGCGTTACCAAGGCAACGAGCTAGTTACTTATTTTTTGAGGGGCAGGTGGTGCCTTCTAGTCTGGGACAGTGCACTTACTAAGTGCATTTACTAAGAACTTTCTTGCTCCATGTTCACCCTCTTTTTATAAGTCTACTTGAGGATTTCTGGTGAAAGCAATGGGCTGGGCGTGTTGACAGGAAACTAATAATTCACTAGAGATGCTTTTCCTCTATTTTTATCTTCTGTTTTAGACTGATTTCATGATGTCAGGGCCACCTCCCTTACAGTTCTAATATGCTATCTTAACACTAAATTTTTGACAGAACTGTTAAAATCATGGGATTCACATTGATTCCAGCTACTTAGCAGCTTTGCCCTGGGCCTCAGTTTATTCATCTAGTAAAGAGAAACCTCCTCCTCCTCCCAGGTGTCCATTTACTACTGTTCAAAATAATAAGGATAATGAGATAAAGTGTTCCTTGCAGGGCTGGCACAGGTTAGTTCACCAAATGATAGTGACCATGGTGGTTCCTATGGATAATGCTAACAATCTGTGTTTTAGGCTCAATCAAGAGGAGACAGAAAAAAGACTAGTATCGCAGTGGAGCTGATCACTGATCCATCTTGTTCCTGGATGAGCCCACAACTGACTTAGACTTGAGTACAGCAAATGATGTCCTTTCGCTCCTGGAAGGGTAAATGCTTCAGGAACAGTGCTCTCTCATTTATTTATTATCTGATCACTTCTATGTACCAAGTATTCTTGGTTCAGGGAATTCAGAAATGAACTGCAGAATTTCTTCCTTCTGTGTTGTAGGGAAGATGTCAATGAACAAAGAAGTGTTATGAAGAAAGATGAAATAAGAGCTTAGGGAAGGAAGGCCATGGGGGCGAGGAGCTGTTTGATATAGCAGGAGGATCAGGGAAGATATCAAGTGTGTGACCTGCAAGCTGGGAGAGAGAGAGAGAGAGAGAGAGAGAGAGAGAGAGAGAGAGAGAGAGGGAGAGAGAGCTGCTCTTCCTGGCAGACCTGAGGCAGAGCATGCCTGACATGTGTGGGAAATTAGAGATGCCAGAGGGACGAGGACCCAGTTACCTAAGGGGAACGGAGATTGGCTACTGTCATCACAATACCACTGCCTGGGGTTTAGTAACAGAAATTACTTTCCTTCCAGCCCTGGAGGCTGGGGGTGGAGGTCAAGGCGTCCACAGGGTGTTTCTTCCCAGGCCTCTCTCAGTGGCCTGTAGATGGCCGTCCTCTCCCTCTGTGTCCGTGTCCTAATCTCCTCTTAAGAGGACACCAGTCAGAGGAGGACCCGCTCAGTGACTCTTGAAGACCAATCACTGATCCTTCCATTTGGTTCCTGGCAACAACAAATGTTGCCTCATTCTGAGGCTGTGGGGTTAGGACTTCAGCCATCACAGTTAGAACTGAGGTGAGGCGGGTTGGGAAGGCTACACAGACCTCGCAGGCTGATGTAAGAAGTGTGTCCTTCCCTGTCACTGGGGGCTGTGGGGCATCCTGAGAGTGTCAGTGTAGGGCAGTGACTGTGGGGAGGCTGCACAGCTGGGCAGGAAGGAGCTGCTGAGGCTCATCGGGCTAGATAGGACCCCTGCATGGAGCTGCTAGAGAAGTGTGGATCCCAGGTCTGCTTCCAAGACAGAACCAACTGGAAGGGCTCAGGGACTGGACCTGGGCTATGAGGACTGAGAGAAGGATACCCGAGGTGTGGGCCTGAGCAAGTGGAGGAATGAGGTAGAAGAAAAAAGATAAAAAGACATTTCCTTTTATCAAGAAAGGAGGCTGTGGCAGGAACAATTATAGGAGAAATTTCAAAAGTTTAGTTTGAACATCTTTACAATGAAAAAAAAATATATAGTTGAAAACTGACAGAAAAGCTCCAAGAACAGTAGAGAGAAACCCCACTCCCCTTGCCTGGACTCTCCAACTATGACATTTTCCTGCCTTTGCTGCCCTCCCTCCATCTCTGCTGTCCCTTATTTTCCTGACATCGTGCCCCTTCATTCTAAATATCTCGAAGTGTAACTCCAGGAAGTGAGGACAGTCCCCCATGCCACCTCCCAGTGAGAAGTGAGCCATCAGGGCTCGCCACTACACAGTCCAGACTGGAGTCGCATGTCGCCACCTTCCTGGTCATCTCTGTTTCCTTTTGGCCTCAGGATTCTTTGGGGAAACATATTTTTTCTGTTTTTGTTTTTGTTTTTTTGTTTTTCTAATCTGGACCAGTTCCTCAGTTTTTCCCTCTGTCAGGCCTTTGCAAGTCTCATCTATTTCCGTGGTGACCTCAGCTGGCTCTATCCCTCTGAGCTGCCTGGACCATGACATGCTGCTGTGTCCTTCTGGGTGCCACACCCCAGGCATGCATCCCCCAGGTGCTGTGAACCTCCAACATTTCACTGTGTTGCTGTCTACTGGGCTTCTCTGCTGTGAAATTCATATTTTTCCCTTGGCAATTGAATAGTATTTTTTGTGGGGAGACAATGGTCTATTATGCCATTTTCCTGTTCCTCATCAAATCTCTCCCACCAGTTTTAGCATATGCTAATAACTCCCGCTCTTGTGGTAGCTGCCTGACATGCAGTGCTTGTTATTCTATGGGAGGAAGAGAGTTCCCTCCCTCCCTATTCAGTTCCCATTTTGTGCAATAGTGGTAATCTGTTATTCACTGTTTAATGATCAAATTAACCCAGATTTGGCCAGTGAAAGCCACTTCAATGTGGCTTTTGTATTTTCTTTTTGACATCTCCCTAGTTATTCTTCAAAATTTTCTTTACTTACTATATGTGTGTTTC
>PVJS01055562.1:0-12613 GCA_004027185.1 Glis glis
GAGAGAGAGAGAGAGGTTGAATTAATTTTACCTCCCTCCTCCTCCAGTAAGCAATTTGAAGGAAGCCTGTCTTATAACTCCAGTAGCCAGTAGGATGTCTGGAATATGATAGATATTCAATTAAATCTCTAAGTTAAGTGGTATGACCCTAATTTCCAGGAACAAAGGATAATTGTGTACACTACTAGGCATTGCAGTTAGCATTCAAGTTTGGGATAACTACAAAAGCAAGACTTCATTAAGTTTACCAAAATCTGAGGCTAATGACATCAGCTTCAGCCTCAAAAAAAAAAAAGAGTTTAACATGTTTTAATGCCATTTGAGGTGGTAGGATCTAGTGACTACTCTTACTTGCTTCTTTAGCATCAACTGGAGTTCAGATGTGGTGTTTGGCAAACTGCCCTGAAAATCTGAAGACTTAATTATATTTTACATGCTAGCCAGTTGCCATCCCATAATTCTAGGTTTCCTAATGAATCAGAATACGTTAAGCTAAAGTATCATTAATTTTTTTTCATCCAAAAGATTTTTGAGCATCTACCATGTAAATCTACCATGTGCCATTAAAGTGCCCAGCACTGTGGAGAAATAGAATGAAGAATCAGACATTGGTCCTGCCCTTAAGGAGGAGTGACATGAAATAAGATCAATCCCCTGCTGCACACACCTCCCCATGTTAAAGGATAATGGAACCCATCCTTTCCCCTGAAGAGTGAGTCATGTTTTCCATGTGGGAATCTCAGAGCCCAAGAGTCATGGAGCCTGACAGCATCTTGTCTGCTCTTCCCAGGGATTGTTCCTAGAGGTGGCTGCTTTCATTGTTTCTTGGAATTGTTATTCCTGTAGGTGTATCACTCATCAGGGAAGATTCCAACCATGGCAACAATTTTCAAAGCCATTCTGGCTTGCAATCTGTTGCCAGTTGCTCTAGTCAGCAGTTCTTACAGAGTCCCATGGGTTTATCATCAACCTGCACTGTACCACCACCTCCCCTTTCATTTTCTTCTTTGCCTCAAAGCAATAAATGGCTCTGCCAACTTTCACTTAGCTACAGGTGAGTTCCGTAAAGGGATCCTCCCCATTGCTGTGCCTAAAAGGAGGCATGAAAAACACGTGGTGATTGCCTCAGTCTCTTCTAGGTAATGATCATGTTGATGATGGTAACAACAATAATAATGATGTCACCATTAATATTTATGGATGACTAAAAACAAGCGAGTCCCTGGCCTGAGTGGTTTGTAGATAGTTTCTCATTTATTACTTCTAACAACTCTGGAAGGACAGTACAATTATTAGTTCATTTCATAGATGAGTAACCCAGGCAAAGAAAAGTAATTTGCTTATCGCCTTCTCAGTCCCTACCATCAAAGAGGATACACCTATAAAACCAGCCCCAAGTAGAGCTCTGGTTCTCCCATTTCCTGTTAGGATTGATGAAACTACAGTGATGACCTTGGTTTTGTTGATGAGTAGTGGTGAGGCCTGTGTACATATTATGGACTAAATTTATTCTCTGGCTACATTTTGTCCTTGGATAGGCAGCAAGTATTTGTCTTTATGGTTCTTGAGATTGGATCCAAGTCTAAGGCAGGTTCGAGAGGGAAAGATAACATATGGGCAAGATTAATCTCAGGTTTGGACATTTAACTCCTCATTTATACTGGTAAAGGTGTCCCTAAATTTTGGCTTATAATTTCTATGTACATATTTTGCCCCGAGTTGGTAACAGAACCTAAAGCTGTGATGATGGCTGTACTCAGTGTCATCACTGGTATTTAGAGGCATTTGTGCCTGGAATTGCCACGTGCTTTGTAGGCATTAATTCATTTAACCTTCCTGGAAACCTCATGAGGTCGATTCCACTACATTATCAATACAGTAGTAACCCGTGCACCTAATTTGTGTGGCTGATATTTGTATCAGTCATTCCTTTACTGTCAAAGTAATTGGAGCCCCATGATTGGAAAGACATTAGACAAATGGAGTCTGAAGTTTTAGGTTTTATTTCATTTCATCTTCAAATAGACATTTTATTTCCTTTTATTTTCAATGGCACTACAGGTCAGGTTTCATTTGAATAAAACCTGTGGAGGAGGGTCTCCAGTGAAAGATTGGAGCCCATGTCTGCTTATAGACTAGAAGTTATATAGGTTGTTTAAGGAGAGATTTTATAGAGAGGAGGAGGGTAGTTATCTATCGCCAAGGGAGTTAAGGGGAGATTCTGCAGGGCAGGGGGAGCAATGGTTAACTATTGCCAAGGAGGATTTGTTACATCAGGGCTAAGAAGGATAATGGGGCTTTCCTGTAAGCACAGGGGTGTCATAAGCAAGGGCTTACGGGCAAGTCTTAGGCAAGACAGTGAGAACATTTTCAGGAGCAGGGTGAAGGGTGTACTGAGCAAGACTTGGGAATATTTGGTCAAGATGGATTAACTTTTGTTTGGGGCTCTAACATTTTACACTCTTTCTCTTAATAGAAAAGAAGGGGGGGCTTAGGGTTGGTGCAAAAGGCATTGAGTGAGTCTCTTATCTGCTCATGCAACATGGGGATGTTGAAGTCAGTGGGGGTTGGATAGCCTTTGGTGTCTGTATTGTCTGAGAAGAATAGTGTTTACAGGCTTTTGTGTGACAGCTTAGATGATGTAGTCAAGCCTTCATGAGACAAAAACTAGAGAGTAAATTTTAAAATGCAAGGAGCAAAGGTTATGAAGACAAGAAGAATGAGGAGGGGATCATAATGGGAGCAATCCAAGGTGCCCAGTTCAGGATGTGTGGCCAGTGTCCCCAGGTACTGGTTGATTCCTTCTGGAGTTGGGCTGCTTTTCTCCTTTGGGTGGCATCCTGAACTATTTTAGATTGGTTGGCACAGAAATAGCACTCTTCCTGTAGAAGTAAGCAGAGACCTCCCTTTGGGGGCAGTGAGGAATCTAATCCTTGTAAGCCACTGATGGGGGAAAATTTGGATTGATGGGAGGCAAGTGGGACACCTCAGTACAGGACATCCAGAGAAGTGCTTTAATGTAGGCACGGGGGCAACATGTGCAAAAGGGGGAGCCAAAGTTAGAAGATACTAGTTAAATTATATGGGGGGTCTTTTAAATGACTCCATGAGTATGGTTCTTTTTACCCCAGAATAGCACACTTGTCTCTGGTTAAACTTTTCTGCTGGGTATTCAAGACCAAGTAGGTAGCCCTGTGCTGGGCAAACATAAATTTAATAAAATTATTTTGTCGTTAAGGTCAGTTAAGGCTCCTCAGGGTTATTCTCAGGGATGTTGTGAGGATTTTTCTCTACCATTTTTGCCATGTGTCAGGATGGGTCATGGTCTTGCTGACCACATGGCTTTCCTTGAAGCATCGAGGATGTTTCCCTCTTCACTGACTCTCCTTTTTACATAACATGCACTGGTGGCTCTTAGTCTCTGAGGTCTTCACAATCCCCCTGATGGGGGTGGGTTATGTGCCAGAATTGCAGAGCCTTTAGGAATCCTATCAATTACATGGGTCCTATTTGACCTAGGAAGGCAAGGGTCAAAATATTGGCTGTTCTCTCCTCAGCTCTATTGTTTCCTGATTGTTCTCCAAGTCCTAATTGTTGAAGACCCTGTAGGTCAGTTTCACCAATCCTTGTTAATGAATAGGGGTCAATATTATAGCCTATCTACTTTCTAGGTAATGGTTATTAAAACAATGTTTAGGTTATTCTGTTAGAAGTTGTACATCTGTAATGTTAACAGACAATGACAAAGATATCCAAGGAAAATACAAAACAAAATTATTAGGGACATAAACAAATTCAGTTTGTATAATACTCCTGACAATATTTGATGATATAAACAAGTCCCCATTTAAATTTGACTTGTTTACATATATGTTGTTATTAATGCCCGACTTTTTAATCAACACAGTGACATGGTTTAGAATGCCAAGTGTTTTAGAACCTCTAATTATCTTTGCTTAAAGATGGTCATAATACAGTGTAGTAAGACACATATATAAACCTGAAAAAGGCGATCACTTAACAGCTTTTTGTTTAGAGGACAACATATTGGTAAACTGTCCTCTTAAGCTTTGCATTTTGAAAGATACTTGGGAGCCGGGTGTGGTGGCGCATGCTTGTAAGCCCAGTACTTGGGAGGCTGAGACAGAAGGATCGCAGGTTTGCGGCCAGCCTCAGCTACTTAGTGAGGTCCTCCGCAACTTAGTGAGACCCTGTTTCAAAATAAAGAATATAAAATAGGGTTGGGGGTGTAGCTTGGAGGTAGAATGCCCCTGGGTTCGATCCCCAGTACTGCAAAAATAAATAAATAAATAAGTAAATAAATAAATAAATAAATAAATAAATAAAATATTCTTGGGAAACATGAATATATTTAACATACAAAGAGGCCAGACATCACAGTTTCACAAAAGTTAATATATATTAACTTAGCATTTACTTTTGGAGTGAAATTCAGAATTCATGGCTCAGTAAGATAACTATAATTATAGGTCTATATGGGTTAGCAACATTGACAAAAATCAAAGAATGGCTTTATACCTTTTATAAGTTCACGGAACAGAACTCATTAATAATCAGAAATAGGCTTATTGTCTGATGGACAATTGTATCTCTTTTATACAATAATAAAACATTCAGTCAAAGCAAACAGATGTAGACCAGGTCTTAAATGATAGGGATTTTCAAATGGCACTAAACATCAGATTCAATGTACATTGCATAAAGAGATTACTTAATGGTTATCTTGCATGTATATAAATCCCATATATCTAACCTTATAAGCTTTTATGAAACATTTAGATAAACCTCAAATGTTTTAAATTAGATAATTTTCTTAAGAGAGAGGATGCTACCACTTATTAAATACCTGCTCTTTGCTGGGCACTATGCTAGCTTTTTCCATATAGGTTTTGTTTTTACTAATAATATGATTCAGTGAAAGTAAGGATTGAGAATTTTTTTAGCAGCTGTACAAATCTGTGCCTAAGAATACCTTGGGAAAGGAATAGGGAGAAATCTATAATATGAAAGAAATAAACAAAACATGATGAATACAGAGCGAGCTTTAACATGGAGAAAAGATCTTTGCCAGCAAGCTATTGCCCTGGTGGATACAAAAAACTTAACCCTGTGGGAGGCAGTGGTCCAGCACGGACCACAGATAAACCTTGCAAAGAAATATTGCAATACATTTGGTTGGTAGGCAACAAAATCTTTTTTTATAATAAGTATGATTTGTTTCTCTGCCTTCTCTATCAGATTTGCTGCTGCTTATTGATGCATGCCAAGTAGGAATTGGGGGAAAATAAGTCCTTACAATAGGAATCAATCATGGTGAATACATTTCTGTCTTTATAATACCTATGTTCTCTGCAGTATTTTTAGAGATGAGTTGAATAAAGTAGAAGAGTGGAATAGAGTAGAAAATGATGCAAAGATGAATATTCAGAGCTAGAAACTGTTAAAGAGGGGAATATGCACATAGCTGACTGATCTGAAGAATCAGATCATATTTATGTTTTTTTATTGAAAGGAAGACTTTTGGGCAAACCATAACACCAACAGTAGCAAAACAACAAAAAAAGCAATTTTGCTTGTTGTCCAAAGGATAGAATCTTTACTAATAAGTCCAGATTGACACATTCTTCCTTCTTTTCCCTCCAGTGACAAAACAGAAGATGTGTCTATATCTGTGTGTGTGTATTGTAAGTAGTGTTTATTTACATATTATAGCACTGATTACTTAATCTCACATATGTTAACACACATAAACATGAGTTTGGAATAAGCTAGAGTATGGAGTGTTTGCAATCAACCCCTAATCTCAATGATTTAGACCATGAAAGTTCACTTCTCACTGATACTACAGGTCCATTGCAGACTAGCTGCCCCTTTCTTTTACCTAATTTATCTTGGACCTAGATTGACAGTGTAGCCTATATCTGGAATCTTAACCATCTCATAACAGAAAGAAAAAAATAACAGATCTCATATTAGGCTTAAGAGCTTCTTCCCACATCTATCAATTTTTTCCTTTTGTCAAAGCAAGTCAATATCAGCAAAGGACAAGTATATAGAATCCTCTTGCAGAAAATATTTTTAATAATAATTCACAGTACTATAGTATAGTAAAGTGGTATACAGTATTAATACTGTATTGATAATAGTATTAATACTGTATGTGTTAGGGAGAATACTGGTGGGTATCAAATGCATTGCAGTTTTCAGAATATATTTGTACCCAGGGAAACTGATACATGAACTCTTAGGTGTTTTTCCAAGTGGTTGGAGATGGTGGTGATAAATAAGAACAGAACCTTTTTTTGTGGCTTTAACCTCATTTATTCTCATATTCTCTCACATATCAATGACTTTGAGTCACTATTTCAGTATTACAAAATTCGCTCCAAATATCTTTCAATCAACAAATGTCTACTGAGAATCTACTCTGTGCTAGACACCTGGCCACGTGGTTGACTGCACCTTGACCTCATAAAGAAACACTGTTTCTTAGTGATTTAAGGCCTGGAAGAAATGGAGTTAATTCATTTAAAAATATATTGATTAAGCAGTATAGGATGAATGAAACTAAGTCACAATTTGATGGAAGAGACAGACATGTTAGAGAAGATTTTACTAAGTGTCGTGGAGCATAGTTATTAGACACTCTTGAGATCAGATTTGACCTGTCTAGTGAAAGATGACTTGGATTTTATCACAAGGCAAGGGAAAGTGGGGTGAAAACCTTCTAGGCAAGGAATCAGCATAAACAAAAGCAGAGACACAGGAAAAAATGAGAAGTATGGGAAGTTCTTTAAAGTTGGGATATAGAATTTGAGGAAAGCATAGTTAGAGATAAGACTAGATATATTGATTAAGAGAGATCATGGAGTTATTTGACAGTAGCCATCATTTCTATTACAAAGGTTCGTCTTCATGAACCTCTGGATATTCCTGCTGCTCCCCAACTGTGGAGCCAGACTTTGTCCTTTTACTGGCCCTTTTCACTTGAGCAAAGTCCCAGAATGAACCCCATGGTTTCTTTACATCCACTACCTTGGATTAATTTGAGTTCAGATCTTTCCCCTTTTCCTTATCTATCTAACATTTATATTTAAGCCACTTCATTTTATGGTTTATTCCATTTGGATATAGTGAATTAGTTTCATCCATCAAGTGCCTAAAAGATTTCCTTCCTCTAAATCACTTTTTTGTGTTGATTTCTATATTTCTATTCAACATATCTAGTATTCCCCATTATACATAGATCCCACAGTTAGTGTGCACAGAAAAATGAGTTGATTGAACTTACTGAGTCATTTGCAACATGAAATGCACCATGAATCATTGTTTTTATGATGTTCTACAAGTATTTGACCCAAGGCATTCAGTGACTCATCTGTGGCATAAGGACTGTGCTGTACAGACATTTCAGAGACAGATCAGAAGGTAACCTGCCAGGAAACGGTCTCTGCTTCAATTACTCTTTCATAAAAGTCAGTGGTGCCGATATTGGAAAAGAAACTCTTGAGCACTATCTTTTTGAAGACATTCATTTGAGTTGAGGTTGGGAACACGCTCTATCAATGCTTTGCTTTCCTCTATGGTCTTCCTACACTGACTTCCATGGTATTTATGCAGAAATATGTTGGACAATCTCATTATTTTCCCCTACCTCTTCTTCTTTATATCTGGGTTAGATGATGGAGAGTTTGGGTTTAGAACTGGAATATTTCATAGTCACTCAAACCCATATGTTGTATAATGTGACAGATTTAGGTCGAAAAATGTAATGTGATAAATCCCAACTCATCTAAAAGCTGGGACTATAACCGAGGATTATTGACTTTCAATATAGTATTAGGGCCTAACTATAAAATTACCCCCAAATAAGAATATTGGACACATTATGTGGAGTCAAAGGATTTGAGGAATCACTTTATAAATTTTGAAATCACTTTGTATTTCATTGATTTCACTACTTAGAAGATTGAGTCATTTAATTCATTTGAGAGTTGAAGTGGCTTCCATGTTACACATGTAGAATGCAGTGCCTATTTAACATTTGTTAAGAGTCTATTTCTATATTTTAATTGATTGATTTCAGTGTTCAATAAAAATGTATTTGGGCTTTGAAGTGAACAGGGATTAGATAGAAGTCAAGGCTTGAACTCCAAGTTTAAGCCTATCTAACTATGGCAATGCAATTGTGTAGAAGAGCAAGAAGGTTTGGAGAGTATGACCCTTGGTCTGAATCCCTGCCATGATGCTACAGTTAACAGATTTCATCAAATCAAGACACCATTGATTGTAAATACTATCCTGATTTCAGGGATGAAATAAGTGGAAATAAGTCCATCTTAGAATCTAAGAAATATAGCACCTGTGTGATTTTTGGGTAAGTTAAGTAATAACCTCTTTGAATTTCAATTTCTTTATCTGTTTAAAAGGTAAATAAATGATAGTATTATTCTCAGTAAGCTTAGAAGATTTGTAGAGATATTCTGAGAATTATATGACAGAATGTGTAGGAATGTTGTGCCTTATTTTAAGACCTAAACTGCCTTATTTATTTCAGGTAGCTTGTTTAAATTCAAGGAAAAATACTTACTGTTATGAGTCAGAAATACAAATACAATTTTCTTCATCTTTCCCTTCTAAAAAAACAAGGTATCAAAAGCACAGTAGATAAAAACAAATATCAATTATGCTTTGATTGATATTAGGGATAAGGATGAAATAACCAAGGAAAGACCAACCTACAAGGAGTAAGATCAACGTTACCTGGAACTGTTGCTGTTAAAACTCGATGAAGAGGTCATGACCATCTGTAACTATTCTCTAGTTTATTCTCAGTTTTTGTCTCAGAATTTAGAATCATTCTTCATTCAGAAGAACACTTTACTGTATTTTAATTCAGCAATTTTCCCCATAATGCTTAGTTCAATAAATTTCATAACCAATGATGAAATTATGCCTTAAAAATTGAGAATCATTTAGAAACTAAGTATGACAGTGAAGTAAAATGAGGTAGAAAAAATCTATAAAGTGAATATTTGGTCAAAAGAAAGGAAAAACAAAAAGCATCCCTGTGTTTTCCAAATTACAAATATTTAAAGGAAAGCCTTAAGTAAGTTAGCCTTCTATTTTGATTTTTTCTATTTTGATGTGGATGAATTTTTCTTCAATTTTTAGCATCTTTACATTTCACATTCACAGAAAGAGAATCAATGTTATTGGACACTTACCCTGCCAGGAACTTGGCAATTTCTATGCCTTTCTTCATCTAATCAAATAAATCTACTAAATAATTAAAGATCAGGATTCAAAGTCACTGTTATGGTCCACATGATTAAAAGTCATGGTGATTAAATGTCACATATGATTAAAAGTCACATATGATTAAAAACACAAAGTTCTGTTTAATGATGTATTCTGTATATTTTGGAATAAAACAAGTGTCATATATAAACTTGATTAAAATTTTAACTAAATATTTTTAAATTAGTGGCGCTTTCTTTCCAATACCCTTCAGGTATGTATACTTGAATGTATCATTCAGTTTCCAAAATTAAAATATCATTAGTGATTTAACAAATAGTATTTCAGTTTTCTTTGCCTAGAAGCAACCAACAAAATAAAATACTATTATTCAATTCTCTTTTTTATCTGTGCAGTGTTAAAAATTAATCTAAAAATAGTAAAATCACTACTTTAAGATATCTTTATGGTGCTGGGCATGGTGGTGCACGCTTGTAATCCCAGTACTTGGGAGGCGGAGACCTGAGGATCCGGGTTTGCAGCCAGCCTCAGCTACTTAGTGAGGCCCTCCGCAACTTCGCGAGACCCAGTTTCAAAATAAAGTATAAAAAATAGGGCCAGGAGTGTAGCTCGGAGGTAAAGCGCCCCTGGGTTCAATCCCTGGTACCGCAAAAAAAAAGATATCTTATGTATTTTATGAAATGAAATTCTTTTGATGCATCAGTGTACATTAAAATACTTTTGTAGGGAAATTGATTCAATCAAGTGTTTCTGAATAGAGTATGAAATCCTGATTAAATTTGGGTCTTTTTAAATCAAATCCTCTCTAATTTGGTTTGTTACTGTACCAGGATTTAATCTCTCTCTAATCTCTAAGTAGTAACTGACCTTCTGTGCTAAACCACAATGTTTACTCATCACCTCACATTCCTAAATATTTCATATATTTCTTTTAAAAGGCAATTAGCTGGATTCTTTCCGTGCCATTTTGCATTCTGTCTTTGACTCCAAGACACATTCTCTCAGATAAGTGTTTTGAATTTGATCTTTTCTGCTATCTAAAGTATATGCCTAGAATTATGCCTAATAAATAAACTATCAGAACAAATCAGCTAGTCCAAAAAAAATGTTGGACATCATCATTGTACATTTTAATTTGAAGTCAAATGAATCCACAGCTTTAAAAAATCAGAACCAGATGCTTTGTTTTATTTTAAAGGATCTAAACCAGAACTATCTAGTAGAAATATAATGTGAGACACATATGTAGTTTAAAACTTTCTAGTAGCAGCATTAAAAATGTAAAAATAAACAGGTGAATAATTTTTAATAATTATTTTTAATGGTGTATCTTATTTAGCCCAGTGCCAAAACATTATCATCCAACTTATAAGGAATAAAAAAAGCATTACTGTGATATTTAACTTTTTCTATATTTGCAAAATGGAATGTATACTGTAAAATTACAGTGTATATCAATTCAGTTAAAAAAAAATCAGCTCCTCCAGTGAGCTGGCCTCTTTTCAAGTGCTCAGTAGCCACATGTGGTAAGTGGCTGCCATATTGGACAACTTGTTTTCTAAATACTGGTTATGTAGGGTAAAATATCTTTGCAGGTTCTATCTTTGACTGGAGGGAGTTTCCATTTCACTATTAATTATGGCTAATGGCTATGAATGATCACAATGTAATTAACACTAGCTAGCAGTTCAGCTAATATATACGTAGAAGCTTATATGTATAGTTTAAATTTATTTTCCTTATGTTAGTTGCAATAAAAGCATAATCACCTATTTCAGAATTAACTCTCTCACTACATACCAATTTAAGTAGTGCAATATTTTACAACGAAAGTAATAAAAGCCAAGTTCAAAGACTTTTGTGCTTTTGTCTTCCAAATGAGAAAATGAAATTACTAGTTAGGCCCAAGTAAAATTACTATTTAGAAAAAAATTATGTTCACTGAAGTTGAAGATGTTACAGTACTTCTTTATTTCATGTGCTTGCTCTATTAATTCATTATATTTAAATCATTAATCAGTTATATTTTAGTGATTTTGGACTATGATTTATTCACTTCTTTTAAGCAGCAAACTTTGTGTTATCTTAACATTTTCCTTAATCTTCAAAATGTATTTTATAAAAAGATAACCACTAAGTTGTGTACTTACAGTTTAAGATTTAACATGAGTGAAAGTACACGTCTTTGAACTTTACTTTAGAGAGCCAGATTTAGCAAATAAGTACTTTTACTTGTTAATGACTCTGGTTAAGGCAAATACTCCAGTTAAATACATTTAAATTAGCTTAGGAAATAGATTTAAGGAATTCTCTTCATGACTTTGCTAATAGTTCTTTCACTACATTAAAAATGATCTTTGATCTGTTTACATTAACTTGAGGAACATTAGTTTAAAGTAATATGTGATGATTAGTTTAACTGTGTGGATAGATGATGATTTCCCATATTCATTTTTACTTTCAAGTATCTTTCAAATATCCATCCATTATTTCCTGCTAGGTCTGCTACTCATGCTTTTTAAAATTTAATTTGACTTTTTAATTGGCCAGAGTACTCTTTGATTTCTCCAGTCTCAGTATTTATTTTTAGCAGACTCTATATCTAAGATTTGTTTTCTGTTCTATACATTTGCTTCATCACCATTCATAGAACTAGATTAGTTGACCCTTCCTTATGAACCAGAGGGTAGGTGAGGGTTCTATTTGCTGTTTGTAACTCAAAGCCACAGGTGGCACTTCAGAGCAAAAACGGAGGATTCTCCATTCTTCTCAAACACCTCAGGAGAAGATACTAGACTAGCCAATGGACTTCGATTTTTAGAAAGCAAAGTATTTGTATTATTTCCTGTTTTTAGATTAACTTTCCTGTGCATTTTTCCCAATACATTCAGAATCTTGTTTTGTTTTGTTTTTAAGTAAAATGCAGCATGAATCTGATTCTCTAGATATTAAAGAGCTATTAATATGTTACACAGATTAGTTTTAAACATATCTTGTACCAAGATGGTTCTCCTTTGGTGACATCAAAGGAGTAATTTTCTGGATGGCTTTTGAATTATAATAGTTGACTTAAGTGTTTAGAAATTATATTATAGAGGGAGGCATGGTCACACTCGATTATTGCTTTTCAGCATAAGTTTGCCTATCAGTTGAACATGTTAATACACATTGTACTTTAACAAAAATAAAAACTTAAAGGACATGATTTTCCTATTACCCTCAGGATAACATTAAAAAACCACCGTCCTTCATAGTCTGGCGCCCACCTACCTCTCCAGTTCATCCTTTATCAGTCCTTTCCTTTTCTTTTCTTTTTTTTTTTTTTTTTTTT